>OW203769.1:30200487-30230484 GCA_934045905.1 Leuctra nigra | reverse complement strand
CAAGAAAATATTGCAGATCAAGTTGAAGAGATTAAGAGGAGGGAAGCTGAGTGTGCAGATAGTATGGATATCAGAATGAAAGGTTTTGAAGAAATGAAGGAGATGGTTGATAGGTCTGGAAGAAAAGAGCAGCAGGAAGGACAACAACAACAACAACACCGGAGAATAGTAACAAAAAAGAAAGCAGAACAAAACAACACAGTAGAAGGAGAAAATAGCATGATGACTGAGAACGATATATGTATTCATGGACAAGACGATCAAGATTATGAAGAAAAAGAGAAGAGCCAGGGGAAGAGGAGTGAAGAAAATGAAAAGTCGTATGAGGAGCACGATGACACGAGATCGTCTGACTCAGGACTCAGGACTCAGTCGATTTTGTTGGTTGGAGATGTAAGTGGTAGTGAAGCCTGGGTTTTCTCTCTAGGGGAAGGGTGTTACGTAAGAAGAGATCCCGGAATAAGAATCAGAGAAATGTCTGCGCGAATTGAAGAGGGATACTATGAAAAACATAGTAATCTGAAGAAAGTAATTTTCCAGTTAGGAAATATTGAAGTTTGGACACGAATGGATAATGGGGAGATAATGGAGGATTTTGGGGGTTTGATGGAGGTGTCTAGAAGCTTTTTTGGTCCAAATATAAAAATAGTTATTGTGGGACTACTAAGTAACTATTCAGACTACTCAGCCAATTTGAATAAAGGTTTGAAAAAGTTGGTGAAGGAGAATGAGGGGGAGTTTATTGAATTAGACTTCACGCCAGGGTTCATGATGGACAGAAGGAAGTGGGCCCGAGAAGTTGGGAGAAAGCTGAAAAATATGCTGGTTGAGGAGAAGGTGGTTACCAAGAAGAATGTATGGACTCAGTCGAAGCGGGTTTTTCGGACAAGTTGGTTTTCAAGGAGAATATTGTAGGTAGGAGAAAGAGGCAGGACAATAAAGGAAGGACACTGGACAATAATGAGAAGAAAATATCGAGAAGACGAAGACGTCAGTATTTGTTGAAAATAGGCACATTAAATATTGTCACGTTAACGAACAACATTGAACAGATTGTGGATTTGATGATTGACAAAAATCTGGATGTGTTGGGCCTTAGTGAGACGAAGTGGAAGGGGGCAGGTGAGAAGATGCTGCGAGGGGGATACAAGCTCATGTGGTCAGGTGGTGAGACGGGGAAAAGTGGAGTAGGATTTGTCGTAAGCAGCGCTTATAAAGAGAAGGTGTTAGAGATTGAGAGAAGAAGTGATCGACTAATCAAGATGAAGCTAGCAATTGATAAAAACATTGTCGAGCTGGTACAAGTGTACGCACCCCAAACATTGAGACCAAAAGAAGAAAAGGACAAGTTTTGGGAGGAGCTAGAGGATTTGGTGGAGTTAAAGGATGTCTTGATTATTGGTGATTTTAATGCCATGGTAGGGATGGACCGGACGGGGTGTGAGCTAGTGCTTGGTCCGCATGGGTGGGGTAGGACAAATGTTGAAGGGAAGAAGATGATAGAGTGGTGCAGTTCGTTGAATTTAAAAATTGCAAATACTTGGTTTGTGAAGAAGAAAGACAAAATGATAACAAGAGTCGGTCGAGGACAAAATGGAACAGTTTTGGAATCAGTAATAGATTATGTGTGTGTAAGCAGAAGCATGGACAGATATCTGCTGGATGTTGAAGCAGTCTCATCTGGGACAGTAATTAGTGATCATAGACTGCTGGTCACAAAGATGAGGGTAGAGAGGAGAGGAAAAGGAAATCGAAACACGGGAGTGAAACGAATAAAAACATGGAAATTGCAAGAAGAAGCGGTGAAGGAAGATTTTTGCAGAAGAATAACAGAGCAAGTTCCAATAGGGGAGATACAAGACGTAGAGGTGGAATGGTATGGTTTTAAGTCAATAATGGTGGCGGTAGCGGAAGAGGTATGTGGAAGGTCTTCAGGCAAGAGAAAAGAAAAAGAAACACCTTGGTGGAACAAGAGAGTGAAAGCAGTAGTTGAGGAAAAGAAGTTGGCCTGGATGAAGAAAGTACACGACAACTCTGAGGAGAATGTAAGAGCTTATAAAGCGGCTAAGATCCTGGTGAAGTCAATTGTTGAAGAGGAGAAGAGAAAGACGATGGAGGTTCTTGCAGACAAGCTGGAAAGAGATTATGATGGTAGTAAGAAAATGTTGTACAACATGGTTGGGATGAGACGACGGGACAATGAAGTGCAGTCGGTGATGAAGTTGGAAGATGGAACAGTGACAAATAAGCCGGAGGAGTTAAAGAACATATGGAGGGACTACTTTAAAAACCTGTTGAAGGGTGACGAGGAGAGGGAGGATACAGACGCAGATGTGAGGGAAGTGGATGCTCAACTAATAGGAGTGAATGACCGCTATGTAAAAGAGGCACCAAGTAGAGTCGAGGTGAAGAACGTGATAAAGAGAATGAAAAATGGAAAGGCTACTGGAATAGACGAAATAAATGTTGAGATGTTAAAGGCAGCTGGCGATGAGGGGGCGGAATGGCTTCGTAGAGTAATCCATGCAGCTTGGATGGAATGTAAAATACCTGAAGATTGGGGTAGAGGTATAATTACTCCAATCTTCAAGAAAGGGGATAGAAAACTGGCTGGCAACTACAGAGGCATAACAATCATATCGCAGGCAGCCAAAATATACGAGAAGATACTAGAGAGAAGGCTCATGCTATACTTGGAGGAGAAGATAAGGGAGGAGCAGTATGGTTTTAGGCGGGGGCGGTCGACCATTGACCTAGTATTTGCACTGCGGCAGCTGATGGAAAGCAGATGGGAAGAGGGATCCATTACAAGGATGGTTTTTTTGGACCTCGAGAAAGCTTACGACAGGCTACCTAGAGAGATGGTGTGGAAGTGTTTGAAGAGGAAAGAAGTGTGTGGAGAACTAATAAAGAAGATAAAGAGTACGTATAAGAACAGCTGGAGTTGTGTGCAGTGCAGTGTAGGGAGGACAGAATGGTTCCAAGTAAATGAAGGCTTAAAGCAAGGTAGTGTGTTGTCACCGACTCTGTTTGGTGTTGTAATGGATGAGATGGTACGGGAAGTGGAGAATGACGAAGTGGAAGGAAGGGATTCAAAAACATTTATATATGCAGATGACATTATGATATGGAGCGAGTCGGAAGATGAGATACAGTTGAAGGTGGATAAATGGAATTGTGTGACAGAAAAGTATGGCCTACATATTAGCAGAGAAAAGAGTGAAACATTGTGTATGGACAGAGAAAAGAAGGCGAGGTGCAAGATTGGAATCCAGGGAGCAATGCTGCAAGAACGGGAGGAGTTTAAATATTTAGGAAGTGTTGTGACAAGGGATGGTAAGGTGGAGCGCGAGATAAAGAAGAGACGAGCAGCGGCGGAGAGCTTTTACCAATGTGTTCGGAAGCTGTTATGGAAGGAGGGTATACCAATGAGGTGCAAACTACTGATATACAAACTGTACTATATTCCAATCCTGACATATGGGGCGGTAACATGGCCAATGGGCAGAAGAGAAATAGCAGAAATCCAGGCATCACAGATGAAGTTTTTGAGAGGGGTGGCGGGAGTGACCAAGTTGGATAAAATCAGGAGTAAGAAGATAAGACAAGACTTGGGAGTGGAGAAGTTAAGTTTGAAGATAAGTCGAGAGAGGTTGAGATGGTTCGGGCACATGAAAAGAATGGGAGAGGAGAGAATTCCTAGAAGAGAATTTGAGAAGGGAAGACAAGTGAAGAAAAAGAAGGCTGGGCGTCCGAGGACCAAGTGGATGGACAGCATTGAAGAGGATGTGGCGGAGAGAGGCGAAGATTGGAGGAGAGTGGAAGGAGAGAAGTGGTGGGAAGATGTAGAAAGATGGAATGAGTTGGTGGAGCGGCAGGTGGAGGAATCAGAGGAGAGCGAAGACGATGAGGAAGAAGACGACGGGGAAGAAGTTGGAATGGCCGGCCGACTTCGGCATCCCAGGAGGCCCTAGAAGAAGGTGGAGCTACCTCCACCCCCCAACCCGACTTTAGTTGGATGGGGTATAATTAATTGTTAATTAATTGATATAATAAAAAAATCAATAGTGTCATATGTTGTGCTTGTGTTGGAAGTCTGTTAAGTCCATATAATTCTATGCAATTCACATTGGACAATCTCAATAAGCCAATCGGATTTCAGACTTTCACTCAAAACAATATTTCATTGGCTAGAAATTGGAATTGCCAAATTTGAATTTAATCAGTTCCAATCAGTTCGTCAGTATATAGCCCTCGTGACTAAACAATAGGCAAAAGTTCGGACAAGCTATGCTCAATATTTACACTTATCCAATCAAGACATAAAGATAGTCATTATTTCGCTTTGAGGTACAAAATATAGACCTTCCTTATTTAGGTTACACAGTATCATTGTCATCCATGTTGGAAGATGAATTTGAAAATACACTTTATCACTGTTGCTTCTGTCCTCATATCGGCATAAATGTACATGAATATTTTGTATTGTTTGTGTTGGGAGTAATAATATGACCAGAAACAACGGCGCACAGGGCTGTGAAGTGTGAATATTGGAAGAGTAGAGAATGGTCAGGTTGTTAGGCAACCGTGTTGTATTAACCTGCAATCAAGAGCTATGGGGACGGCTGCGGCAGATATTCACAAAATGCGGACATTTATCCAAGGCGCATTATTTACTCCACTGTTATGCAACTTTGGGAGATAGTTTTAATACCATTTTCTGGGAATACTATTGAGAAAATGTAAGAAATAGTAAAAAAGTTTTATTTCTCATATTTTTCATGATGTACACCCAACAAATCATAAAACGGTATTTAAACGAAACGGAATGAGTGCTGGTCAGGTTCCTTGACAATCAATCCTTGTTATTATCAATGAAATCAGAGCTCAACTCAAATCAGAGGTAGATGACGAGTTAGCACAGACTTCATAGGATGATGGCATCACAATTTTTTCAGCCAATCCATTTCTTTCAAATAACGTTTTATCATTTGCTGAGTGTACCTATGAGAAATAAAACTTTTCTTAATATTTTTTGTTTAAATTTTTTAACACCCCGTCTCTCTAAGTCTGGCCTAACGGCAGCAACTGGCAGGACTGAGTTGAGCGGCCACCCATCCCACTACTGACCTACTGATCTGACGTAAAGTAACCGCTCGGCATTCTCCACCAGTCATTTGCGCGTGGTCGGGGCTCGAACTCGCGATCCAATGGCCCTGCGGTCTGCCGCCTGAGCCACCGACACGTGATCTGTATCGACCAATCAATGTGATGCACTTGCGGACACACAGTTGGGATCAGCGCCACCTGCTAACGTGTAGTGGTTATACCAAGCCGTCATGGTTGCCAACTATTAGCCTGAACACCGATTAAAACGTCAGGGAGATGAAAGAAGTTACAGTATTGGCCGAGCCTTTCGGACTTCAGTTTCTTGTGTTTTTCACATTGTTGGCGAATAGTCATACAATTTCTCAGCTTGAGCTGAAATTATGCACACATGTAAAGTACAAGTGATGGCATTCTAAATTAAAATAAAATCCTCTGGTTGGTTCTGATTGGTATTTCATGGGTTGAAATTGGTTGAAATTTAAAACTCTTTTGATCAGGTTGATATTTTGTTAGGTCACCAACACCAAAATTATCTCAAATTTTACAATTTTTCAGCGAAATTATTAACAATTTCAGCTTTATCTGTCCAAAGTGCTGTCTCGATGATGCACTGCAACTGGACCTGGTTATTCTGTTGACCAGAGTACAATATTGAGAAATCGTGTTTTACCTCAGTTCACATGATTTCTGCTTGGAGGTGTTGCACGTATCGGTGCTCGCTCATCAACGCGCCACACTGAGCGTTTTCCTAGTTAGCAGTGAAGTGAGTCTACATTGTGGCTGATTTTATGCGACATTATTGTTGTTTATCGTACAATAATGATTAACAATATTTTAATACAAAATACCCTTAATGGCTCTTGTGTTGTGGTCGATTTGATTGGTCAGTGACAGTGATGGATGCGATTAATTTCGATGTGATTGTGATGGATTAGTCGGTGTTACCTGTTGAGTGTTCGCATGTGTGTATACAACTCATTGATTATCGGTCTCAGTGACCCCGGATCGAGCCCTGTGCTTGGTTATCCTGATCGTTGTACAGCATTTCATATCACATAGCCTCACTTATGGTTTCATTAATTATAGTTTTAATTATAATTAAAACGATATCTACAGTAATTCAGTGACGCTGTAATGTTAAGTAATAGGGAAACACTTGCAATGTCCAAGTGATTTGTAGTGCATTTAATTTAATCCTTGGACTGGAACTGGAATCGGAACCCATATTAATTTTAAGGTGGAACTGGAACCCTTATTCATATTAAACATTATTTGGGTTCCATAACGGTTCTACAAGGGTTCTTTAAATAATTAATTTCATTGAATGTTTACGTCATTGCCTTTCAAATATGAAATTATTTACTACCATTTAAAGTTTTTCAAATAAATGATCACCGAGTCAAATTAATGTTAGACATTTCTGAGCATGTAAGTTCCCAAAAGTCGACTTAAAAATATTGAATTATTGTCTGAATTTGTTGGAACCGATTGGAACCGAAATGGAACCGAAATGGAACCGGAACCGATATTCATTTGGGTTCCAGTTCCTGTGCTGTGTTGATGCAAGCCGAAGCCACGTGATGCAACACTCCATGTTGAAACAACTCTTCTAATTAGAAAGCAAATACATCATCAAATAGCTCTGAAGAGAATTGTAGCTTGATATCAGAAAAGTCCAGTTCAACATGTTAATTTAAAAGTACTTGTGATTGTAAATAATCAAAAAATACTTCATTCTTCTTAGCTTCAAACATAGCTGGCAATGTCACTATATGAAACGATAGTGGAAATCTCTTATTCCCTGTTTGACCTAATAATCACAGTTTTAATTATTGTGGCAGTCGGATAAGTTTGCTCGTAAACTAAGTAAGTAATGTAGAAGTACGCATAGTAACTCTATTAAGGAGAAAGCGGCAATATCGGTTCATGCGATAGGGACCCATTAATGACGTCCCTTCAGCAATGCGACGTAGAGTTCCATTTGCTGGTAGTTCGACGTTGTCAAAGATGTGCTGATATTCTTTCCACCGTAGCGTGAAGTGTTGCAATGTCTTTTGGTTTCGTTCTCTGGCATTTCTCTTCATGAACTATTTGGACGGACATTCTGTTTTGTTTGAAGACGCAATCTCTCTTGTACTGACATTCCATCTAGCCCGGTCTGACATAGGCGTGTAACAAACTGCTGGGCTTGCTGTCTGGACAATGGGTTGAGCCATGCCAGCAGTCTGCGTCGCACAATAGGCCGTGGCCGGCAGCAATTGCGATCAACGTTCATTATGATGATGATGATGATGATGATGATGATGATGGCAGGTGATGGGAGGGTGTGGTCGTGACCTGGGGGGGGGGGAGGTTCACCCCAGGTTATATCGTCTGATCAAGGTTGTCCTGTAACAGATCGAGTGCGTCACCACACGAGGTTACCCAGTCGAGCTGACATTTTGTCACCTTTCAGCCCCACACTGCAGCTCGTCGACGGCGTTGTGACAATTACGTACCTAATTTTATATTTAAAATATGTTTGCTTTTATCATCAGCTATCTCTTACCACGAGCGATAGAAAGTGGAAAAGAATGCACACAAAAGGCACAATTTCCTGGAATATTTGTGAGATTCGTTAGCTTTTTTATTGTCAAAAGTCCGTTGATATCAAAAGAGGTCAAACAATTTTCGACAACTTAAAACCTTTACAAATCCAAGTGGGTCATAAAACAATTAATACTTTATTTGTTGCCCGCGTTCTCTTATTTTCTCTGTAATTTTTATTTTTGTATAATTTTTGCAATTGAAAAGGTACGTTCACATCTGATGCGATATTAAATCTTTGAAAAATCCCATTCATAATATTTTACTGTACAAAAATAGAATTTTTTATTCTATAAGTGGGTGTCACAACAATGCCCACTCTGTACGAGTATGACAAACCTCCCTCAGCCCCTCAACTCCCCCTAGACGCCTATTAACTGGCTCTTTAGCCCACTGGTTGACGCGGATTCTGTCCACGGCAGACTTCTGGCGCTGACGTTTATGTGCGGTTGTGTTCACGACCAAGAGATGGCGCTGCGCAGAGGAATCCTGCCGCTGACACCAAATGTTGTGACGTCACAGAATCTGTTGTGACGTCATAAGTAGCTTGATTATGACGGATAGCTAATCAGTGCTGTCAATGCAACGTTATAGCTTGTAATTAATCGTTTAATTTTGAACGATTTTCATGAGATTAACAATATAAATCGTGCGATGAGTGGTTTGGCATAAAACGACCATCACGCAAAGTAGTATAATTATAAATAATGATAATTTCTGTATTAAAGGACTTGATACGCTTATAATCCTGTTATTACATCGTCAAATAGATCAACGGAGTCATGTTATAAATCCTGGTTATTTTTATTACCCCTGTTATGTACGGGAACTCATGGGATCCAGGTTATTTGTGACATAAAATGTGAACTCAAACTTTGGGTTGTATAAATTTACTGCTCCTGACTAGTTAATGTGGGATACTTATATGACTTTATCACCTTTTTCATTGCCAACAATGTGAAACAGTTGTTTATTTCCAACTTTGACATTAACTCTCATTCGTATTAAAAAGGTTTCAGTTGTTCTTAAGTTCAAGTAAAGTTATTACTTCAAAATCTGAATATTTTAATGTACGATATTTGAAGACATGAATCCCGTTTGTTTCGATGACTGTTATTTGTCATCTAGTTATACCAGGATAAGGGTGGAATACATCTACATAAAAAGGCATATTGTGATAGGTCTTGCATTATATTTTCAGAAATCTGTTACCTTTTAAACAGTTGATTTGGACTAATATTGCTATGGCAACAACCAATGGCATTACTTGAATAATTATTTTTACTTAACTACTGTAAGGGCCAGTCTTTCAATACTCTGCTAACTTTTAAACGGTTAAGTGGGACTGTATTGTCATGGCAACAACCAATGGCATTCCTTCAACGATCACTTAAAACTTAACTACTGGTTTAGCAGAGGATCGAAAATCCGGCCCTAAGTAAAACTGCTCGACAAATCAGAAATGCCGATTTCATTTCAAAAATGACTTATGATATCTCAAAACATAAATCTATTTCTGAAGAACCTATTTATGAAGATTCTGATTTCTATTCCCCATCTCACGTGTTATAGCCTACACAGTTATTGTTAAAAATATAAACCGAAGCACTACAAGCGACACTTGACAACTTGATAATCGAAGTATATGATTTCCAATCACCTCTCTATCATCCCATATTAGCGGGTTATTCAATTCACCTGTCCCCTTGCATAAATCCCACTCGATCTGTGTGAAGTGGAGCTATTCGCACACCGCCGTGTGTCTAGTCGGATTAGCCGAGTGTCGTGTACATATTGACACTGCAGCCGGGCTATTCGCACGCTCGCGCTCGAGGCGGCAGTGAACCACGGCCTCCATGAATGCAGTGAGATGATTGTTATCGGGATGCTGGGGATGCAGGGGCAAGAGGGATAGGGAGTGGAATGCCATGTCTGTCAGTGGAGAACTTGTCATTACCGTCAGTGTCTATGCAAGTTTGCTTTCATTTCAAAAAGCATTGAAATGTAGTGTAACTAACTGATCACTGAACCACCGTGTAAAATGACTTCCCTATGTCCATTGATGTTTGGATGTATAAGTAAAATGCGATGGTAGAATGTGAAGCTTATTTAAAAACGCAATTTGTTATGAAGCGACGATACTTCATCAGAGGTAGCTAGAAGGATGGACTTCAATTATTCTAGTGATCTTTTCTCCCAATCTTATTGGATGCAACGCAACATCGAGAAATTGTACTTCCGGCCTTCTACCTCTGAGGAACAGAACATTATACTCGAGCCTAGCTGACAATGAAATCATCCAATGAGCGTGCTGGGCCGAGTTATTGGACGGATTGTGTTTATGTACCTACCCTGTGGCACCCGGTTTGTATCTCCTCCATGTTACATTGTATTCATGGGACAAAAGCTGTAGTTTGGCAGCTCAATGCGCGTGCTTTCAACACACAAACCCAGCGGCGACTCGAATTTCAATATTCACTGAACTTTGGGGTCGTTTTTCTCTTTTTTAATTGGATGTTGTCGACGGTTTAGACTCATCATTACTCGCAACAAATTACATTTGCGTCAGGTTGAAAATGCTGCTGATTATTCTACGCTGATTGTTCAGCTGTAATAAACAACAATTATCACGTCAAAATTAATATATAAGAGTTATTGGTAAGTAATTAAGGTCTGTTCGTTTACCCTGGCAAAACTGCCACAAGCTGCCAATACCTGCCCCCAGCTACACCTCATCCGGCTGATGTGTAAAATGTGGCAGTTTGTGGCAGTTTTGGCAGGGTACGAACAGACTTTTAGAATCTTGGAAAATAATGATTTTACATTCTGACAGATGAAGCTCAAAATCAAAAGAAATTTCACACTATACATCACTTTTAGACTTTTAAAAGTCTATCTATTTATCACAAACTATAAATTACGTTTGATGATAGGTATGCAGGACAATTATTTCAGTGATGCAAAGAAACAGCTAGTATATATTGACAGGTATGTCGCCAAAGCGTTTGTTGATTGAAACACAAATCTCTAAGAACTGGTCAGTTGCTTCTTGCTACTGACCCTCCTGACATTTGCATTCCTCAAGGAATAAAGTGCTCATTAGTTACTTCTGAATAATATCGTCGTCAAGTTTACAGCAGCATTATCATTGGGAATGTAATTGACATTACTGGTAGTGAATGCTCATTGTGCATTTCATTGTAATTAGATGGAACAGAAAATAAAGACGGTGTCATCTCATTTTACTTGTGATTTGAGTTTTCATGTAGGTATTTTGTATTGACGAGCATCTAGGAACTAGGTCAACTTCTTAAAACAATGCGCTAACGTGATTATTTGTGGAGGGTTGGGGGAACTGTAGGCCGATTCTCTTTCACTATACAAGCTATATTTTTTGTTTTATATTAATGTTTGACATTTTGAAATGTGAGGCTTCATTTATGTCAGATACAGGCACAACGTCACTTGAAAGCTTGGCGTCAGTTACTTGGCGCAATGATTTCACGACTTTTCGATGCGAAGAGGCTTTAGCTTGGCGCTCCTTTCCTTTTAGATATCAATCCTTTAGGCACGGAGGTGCTTCACCGAATTCTTACAACTTATTGTTTTCGTACGGTAAAATATCGGAACATCATTTCACACAATCCAAGAACTATTTTATGAATATGACTGGTTTATTCATGCAAGGATATTTGATTTGGCTTATGGAAACTTAGATAATTCCTTCTGACCTATGTATTGATATAAGCCTCTAATCGTTGTATTTGAATGATCTACTTGAAACCGCGGCTGGTCTTCCGTCATCTGACCGTGCGGCTAATTGCAAACTCATGTTCGCAATTGGGTCACACCGGCAGAGAAGCTGGTACTTGTTACCTCTTGCATCGCGTCGTGGCAGGGCTAGAGGGACTTCAGCCCCGGGGCAACAACCCCCCCCCCCCCCCCCATGCCCTCAGCTTGACCGCAAGACCATCTCTGGATTTCATGATAAATGAATGTTGTACAAAAACAAAAACTTGTAAAAAAAACTGCCAAGCACCTTCCCACTTAAAACAATTGAGATCTAAAAGAAGGGCCAAGCAATAATATATTGTTTAAACATTTTCGCACTTAAAATTCGTGAAATCATTTCGCCCAGTTACTGCCGCCAAGCACAACACTAAAAACCTAATGTTGTGTCCAAATTTGAAGAATACAATCTAAGTGAACCATCATTGTAAATTTAACAAAATTATAAAAATTAAAAACGACTTCTAAATAAATTTAAAATTGAAATTAAAAAAATTAAAAATAAAGCTAGGCGCATTGTGTCAAGAAGAAGGCAACATAAGAAAGAAGTTGACGATAAAGGAGCCGAAGAAAGACAGAAAGTAGGAAGAAGATAGAGGAAGTCTTCAATATGGTCGGTGCAAATTCAATGCGCCAAGCTTTATTTTTAATTTTTTTAATTTCAATTTTAAATTTATTTAGAAGTCGTTTTTAATTTTTATAATTTTGTTAAATTTACAATGATGGTTCACTTAGATTGTATTCTTCAAATTTGGACACAACATTAGGTTTTTAGTGTTGTGCTTGGCGGCAGTAACTGGGCGAAATGATTTCACGAATTTTAAGTGCGAAAATGTTTAAACAATATATTATTGCTTGGCCCTTCTTTTAGATCTCAATTGTTTTAAGTGGGAAGGTGCTTGGCAGTTTTTTTTACAAGTTTTTGTTTTTGTACAACATGTCATATGGGGTATAAGTTTATAGCAGCTTTCACTGATCATTAAGTGTTACCTATTATTACAGTTAACGCCAACAACGTCACTTCTTGTCTAAAGTTTTCTGTTTTTATTTCAATAGTTCCGAAGTTAGTATAACGAAAGGGTCCATTTCTTTTGGTTGAATTTGAGTTATATCAAATTATAATTTGTTAAAAGTTCACAGCTTTGAGTCATGTGAATAACGTAAATTGTAGGTGTATTGTTCCGGTGTAAACCGGAATTTGTGCGTTCATCTCGTAAAACGCATATTTGTCGCCACTAGGTAAACTGAAAGGTACACGAAAGATGATTGCAAATGCGTTTCCTCATTTTTAAATTCTCCCATGTTCACTCTTTTATGTCAAAGTTCCGAAGTATAAACTCAATTGGTAAAGCGTGCAGGCTTACAGATGTTTACAACACATTTTAAATAAAATCCGGATGGTTTTTGGAAGGCAATGTAACTTAAAAGGAACTTAGTTAAGATTAACTAGCTGAGCCACCTGGTGTTTATAGTGCTGGTGGGAAGGAGTATGACGGGTGATGAAATTTACGCTACCCGCCTTACTCGCCTATGTACACGGATAGCATGGGCCGGCCTATACCTGGCATCTCAACCTCTCTGCCTCTCCCTGTCAGGTCAACTTAATGTTTACATTTGTTTGTTCATGGCAAATACGATCGATGTCCATTTAGTATTGTTGTCTTCTTCTATAGGTACTTGTAAACAGTTATCGAGCTTGCATTTTAATAAGTCCACTGATCTTATTTAGTGATTATTATATTGTTTTGTGATGTTGCTGTGGAAGATAATATTTTCATATTTTCAAACCAGGAAACAACTTCGTGCTATTGCCTAGATACTTGAAGAATATTATTGTATTGCCGATGTAAACAAGCCAGACCACTTTCGTATATAACGTTCGCATCAAAACCAATGTTTATTGTATTAGTGTCAGATTAGGAGGAACATCAGTTTCAGTTTCATTTATTTCCATTAAACAATGTCACTTGATGAGACTTTGACTCACAGTTTGGAAATAAATCATGACAATTTAAAAGCGTTTTATTATTCTAACTTTTTAACGTAAGCATTGTTGGATGATGAAATGAAATTTAAATCTCTCATACCCACAGATTTCCATTAATTATCATGGACCATTTAGTGTAGTTTCTTGTTTATTGTAACCGAGCTTCTAAGATTGACAGATTACAACATCTGAAATAATGAAATAATTTTTACTAAGTTGTAAACACCTAATAAACCTAGTAATGGAGCCATTTTGTGTGGTTTCTTGTTTCGTATCTGAACCATCAAGATCGACAAATTTGCATAATTAAAATAATTAAATTTATTGTAGAAACTTAAAGTTGTGATCACGTAATGGATGCACGTAATGGAGCCTTTTTGTGTGGTTTCTTGTTTCGTGTTGTTCTTGTTTCTTGTTGAGCCACCAATATTGACAAATTAACTCTATTTTAAATAATATATAAGTGTGACAAATGAAAAGTTGTAAACACGTAATACACTGAATATTAGTAATGGAGCCTTTACTGAATTTTACTATTTACTAAATTACCTGAATTTTACATAATTAAATAATTCGGATAAATTAAAAGCTGTGACAACCTTATGCACCCAGTAATGGAGCCTTTTTTGTGTGGTTTCTAGTTTAGTAACTGAGCCACCAAGATTCTGTTGATTAGCATGACCACGAATTGTTTTATTGCACAACTTTACGTACAACGTGTACATTGACAATCATTATTAGAGTCCAATGAGTATAATATTAAAAAGAGTTGCTATGTAATCGTTGAATGTATTCGGATTAACATTTTGAATATATACACAAGAAGGTTAAACATTTTTTAAGTAAAGAAAAAGATAAAAAAATAAAACATTTGTTACGGGGATCGAACCCGGCAACGCCGTGATCGAAGTCACTTGCCTCATGTGACCGAGCCAATTCGCCACACTGAAATTAAACCTGTGTAGTATATCAAAGAAGAAAGGTAGAGCGTAAAACGACGTGCGCAATTCCTGTTTCCCTGATATCTTCACTGTTCACGATGGCAACCGACGTGCCGCGATGGCGATGTTTCTGTCTATTGATAATCTTCACAGCATCCATTGGTAGTCTCATTTATTAAAAATGTACCAGAGCACCAGAGCATTAGTCTCTTAGAGTATTAGGAGCAAAGAGCACCTAATATACCTAGTAATGGAGCCTTTTTGTGTGGTTTATTGTTTCGTAACTGAGCCATCAAGATTGACAAATTAGCATAATTAAAATAATTAAATTAATTTTAGAACCTAATGCACGTAATGGATGCACGTAATGGAGCCTTTTTGTGTGGTTTCTTGTTTCGTGTTGTTCTTGTTTCTTGTTGAGACACCAATATTGACAAATTAACTCTATTTTAAATAATTAAATAAGTGTGACAAATGAAAAGTTGTAAACACCTAATACTCTGAATATTAGTTATGGAGCCTTCACTGAATTTTACTATTTACTTAATTAACTGAATTTTACATAATTAAATAATTCGGATAAATTAAAAACTGTGACAACCTTATGCACCCAGTAATGGAACCTTTTTTGTGTGGTTTCTAGTTTAGTAACTGAGCCACCAAGATTCTGTTGATTAGCATGACCACGAATTGTTTTATTGCACAACTTTACGTACAACGTGTACATTGACAATCATTACTAGAGTCCAATGAGTATAATATTAAAAAGAGTAGCTATGTAATCGTTGAATGTATTCGGATTAACATTTTGAATATATACACAAGAAGGTTAAACATTTTTTAAGTAAATAAAAAGATAAAAAATAAAACGTTTGTTACGGGGATCGAACCCGGCAACGCCGTGATCGAAGTCACTTGCCTCATGTGACCGAGCCAATTCGCCACACTGAAATATAAACCTGTGTAGTATATCAAAGAAGAAAGGTGGAGCGTAAAACGACGTGCGCAATTCCTGATTCCCTGATATCTTCAGTGTTCACGATGGCAACTGGCGTGCCGCGATTGCGATGTTTCGGTCTATTGATGATCTTCACAGCATCCCTGGACCTCTCATTTGAATATATATCCATGAAGGTATCATCGCTTATACAAATTAAAAAATAATATATGAAAAAAAAAGTTTTCCGGGATCGGGAATCGAACGTGTTATGCAGATGTCGAAGCCAGCTGCCTTCCTAACATGAGCTATCAGTCCGATGGGAATTAGAGCCGCTGTTTAGTGTATCAAAGAAGAAGGGCGGAACGTAAATATTGATAATTTGCCCACTTCCGGTTTAAATTTATTGATTTTTCTTGAAGTGGAGTGTCTAGCAATACATTGTCTTTATTGTTGCCAAATTTCAAAACTCTCGATGGACCCGTTTGACTTTTAAAATATTTAAAATTTAAAATTGTAATAACTTCACTTCCGGTCAAAATGTTTCAGATTTTCTTTCAAAGGGCACTGCTATAAATATGACTCTATGTCTCTGCCAAATTTCAACTCTCTAGGACAAACCGTTCAACCTGTGGAGAGGGGCAAACAAATTGACCGTGCCTAACTAACTAACTAACTAACTAACTAACTAACTAACTAACATGAAAGTCAATCCTTGCATGTTTGAGGCCCAAAATTCACCCCGAAGGGATGATCGCAGCACTTTGATATTTGGTTAGGTGTTGTCAGGTGGCTAAATATACCCGATAACCATGGTTTTCAACTTTCATTTCTAAATGCTTGCATGCGTACTGACACCCCGAAATCGGGCCCGAAGCGCTTGCAGTATAAGTCTGGTAGTAGCTCGCACGTTGTATTAGAGCGGTGCTTGGCAGCGTCGAGCTAGCGCCCGACTAGATTTAAGTCGAAATAGGGAAGTCTCATATAATTTTATTAAGGTAAACTCGTAAATAACAACACAAATAATAATCACAAACACTCTTATCACTTGAGGAATGGAGAATTTCATCATTTATAAAAGTCAATTTCAAAGGTCATGGGACATTTTGTCGGGAAAAACGGCATAATGAGAATCAGAATTGTGATGTCATTTCTAAGTCCACAACAATGTGTCACTAAGGTGATATGCTTTGTTGCCATGGCAACATACGAGTTATGACGTCAATATCAATTTTCCTGTTTTAAAGTTAGAAGAAATCTATCAAACTTTGTAAATCAATTCCGAGTAATATCAATTACTTTCACAACAAAAGTAATAAGTTAACATATCTGTGTTCAGCAACGTCTCTCCTATACCATAACATACAATTATTTGAAAATCAAATTTTCATTAGAATTCCCTATTGGACACGTTTGGTGGAAGTTTTCTGTTAAACTGTACATCAGAGGTAGAAGGGCGTAAGTCAATACGATTTTGCGTTGCACACTTTTGGAATGATGTAATCAGGCTCTGATGCCAACAAAAGCAATTTGAAGTATTCTCTTACACAATGACTCATGTCACTATTATACAAATATGTTTGAACAAGGCTTATTGGTTGTTGAAATTGACTTCCGCCCTTTTACACCTGAGGTACAGAAACGATTATTTTTCTTCCTGTTAGCTGCACCGTGTACTGTGCCATTCAGAAGCTGTTTACCCGAGTATACGGGGTCTGGTCAACTTCGTCCTACAGCTGCTAATTGTGTCTCTACCGACAATACCCAAGTACTGCATACCATTGACATGCCATGAGTCACAATGCCTTCGCTGATCGGTTTATTGATCTTATCGGGAAGACTTTCTTCTCGGATTGATCGTGGTGTTGAATAGCGGTTTATAGGGGGGGGGGGGGGGGGGGGGGGGGGGAGTATTGAAATACACCACAGGAAAGACGATTATTGAGGTTTGGACATAAACTATTTGACAAGATCGTCTTTTGAAGGTTACAGTATCATGTCAGACATGTGGAATAATATGAAGTTTTACCCCCGAGGGCAGACATTATGTAGGGACATTGACTTATGAATGGAGGTATTTTTCTTCTTACACATTTCTGCGGAGCATATTGACCACAAAACCATCAAATATCGCCTCAAAAAGAACACAGAATCACGCTATTATGAGTGGTGCCATCAAGATGATTCAACTTTGAGGTATTTCTCAAACTGTGATTAAGATACAAATAGATAGACATAGACACACATAGACAAACGTACATAGACAAACAGCAATTTGAAAAGTCAAATATACCATTATGCTTATGCGGTATGCTTACATTTTGCAAAGTAATATATTTCCTACAAACAGAGAAAATATTTCATCTTATTTAAACTGGAGGTATATTCTAGACAGTTTTCCCCATTTCCATTCTGATGGAATCCGGTCAAGGCCGTAAGGATTAACATTGCATGAAATCGAATTCCAGTGGAATTTGGAATTTAAAAGTTCTAGAATAGGGCTACAGATGGCATACATCTCTTTTTCTAAAATAAATGCGATTGTATAATTATTTCCGATTCCGTTCAATAACTGCAGATAGGCTAATGGCGACGGATGAATGATTATGATTATGATAATGATTGTGAGATGAGAGGATAGGTAAGATTGGACGGTGGGAAGTAGCGGTCGTGGCCTATTAGTAGGGAACCTTCCCAACATTTGCCTCTCTGCTGAGGAAACCACGAAAAGTCCGAGTCAGAAAAGATGTTCGTGCGAATAGAACGGAGTACAAGTCTAGCTCTGAGCCAACTTGCTCCGTTGGTTTGTTTTCAAAGCTTTTCTCTGCGTCTCTTTCACCTGATGCGGTGTACAGATCAGCAACTCTTAAACAGCATATCACATTTCATTCACGTCCAATAAGTCTGGAGATTGCAGTTAGAAACGAAGCTTGATTTTCTTTGTCTACGGGTGTACAGGGTTTGTTTTGCAACGAACAATGCAATCTCCTGTCATAATATAGCAGTCGTTTTTGCACCTCTTCAATTAAACGAAACATTCCATATCTGGATTTGTAACAATATGTTTAATAGAGCAACCGAGGTACTTCTACTGGATATAATTTTCTTTCTTCTCGACATACGTTGTTCCGTTGTTCGGAATGCCAGACTTTGTAAGGTTTTTGCTTCATTTGCCAGCTCCATTCGTAGGAAACAAAAACACTATTAATTAGTAGTTTAATTAGTAATCTAGATAATTTTAACCTAGATGCTGGTAGGTACTAATGAACTATAAATGAACTAAACAATATGGGACTTGTGAAGAGAATTCAGCTAATCAGGAAAGAGCTCAATGCCGTTATGTTCCAAGCGTTACATTGAAAAAAACTGTCAACAATAAACTGCTGTTGGCAAATCTTCCCTTGTTGCCAATAGGCCAATTAAGAAGGTCAAAGTGCATGCGATAAAGCCTGACAGGTCCACAGCCGTCTAGTATGTAGTGACTAGTGTCTGTTTGGTGTCTGTCATAAATGTACGTGTTGTGTTTGAGAAGGCTGTGGGTGGGGTGACGTCACGCCGTGTAGTACCACACCTCACCGACAGATGTATCTTTACTTTCTTAAATGGCCTATTCTCAACAATTGAAATGTATTCACAATCACAACAATGGAAACGATAAACACCACCATGCTAGAAGATGTTCTAGCCCCCTAGTTATTGTTCGTCTCTGACTTGGGTGGATGTGTTTCTCTCTCTATGTGGAATTGACTTGACAGTGAAGAGAGCATCGTGCAGTATGACGCTCTTGACACATCTCCAGCAGTCAGCCGTCTCAACAAGGCTGTGCATATCATGGCGCATGCGCATGGCGCGGCGTGCTCAGCGGGCGCGATGGAATAGGGAGTGAAGAGAGCATCATGCAGTATGACGCTCTTGACACATCTCCAGCAGTCAGCCGTCTCAACAAGGCTGTGCATATCATGGCGCATGCGCACGGCGCGGCGTGCTCAGCGGGCGCGATGGAATAGGGAGTGAAGAGAGCATCATGCAGTAAGATGCTCTTGACACATCTCCAGCAGTCAGCCGTCTCAACAAGGCTGTGCATATCATGGCGCATGCGCATGGCGCGGCGTGCTCAGCGGGCGCGATGGAATAGGGAGTGAAGAGAGCATCATGCAGTATGACGCTCTTGACACATCTCCAGCAGTCAGCCGTCTCAACAAGGCTGTGCATATCATGGCGCATGCGCACGGCGCGGCGTGCTCAGCGGGCGCGATGGAATAGGGAGTGAAGAGAGCATCATGCAGTAAGATGCTCTTGACACATCTCCAGCAGTCAGCCGTCTCAACAAGGCTGTGCATATCATGGCGCATGCGCACGGCGCGGCGTGCTCAGCGGGCGCGATGGAATAGGGAAGTGAAGTGAAGTTTAGACTTTAGAATAATACATATTTTATGAAAGTTGAGATGTTGTTGAAGACAGATGTGGTATTATTTTTGTTGTGTGACGAATAGTTTTCAAGGAACGAATTTACAAAGTTTAGTAGATTGTAGCTGTCCATGGAACACGATTTGACGTCACACGCCGAGTCGGGCCGTATAGATAATGTTAGCCAGAACCGGTTCTTGCATCCCGTAACACAGGGAACACGGCGTGTGACGTACAGCTTGTTTTTGCAGAGGAGTGAAATGTCGAAAACTAATATATTAATTATGGGAAATATATGAATTTAAAAAAAAAATCACATCTCTCTTTGAGGCTATTCTGTATATAAACAAAATATAATCTCAACATTCACCTATTCCCCATTATACGCTGACCAATGTTTTCAATCAAGATCGATAATCACGTATTGAAAACAATTATTGAAAAACATGAGTTGAAGAATTGAAGGAGTGAAAGCAACATTATACATGAGGTCATGGATAAAACATGGTGTGATTAATAATTAGTTAAAAGTTTGTCCCCAAAAGTAATACTCTCTGTACCATCTGACACTGGTAATAGAATCTACACAAAATGCTCCATTTTGGGAGTATTTTAGTTTGGATGTTGCTTTTAAATTGTTTAAAAGTCCCATTCAAAGACAAAAACCCAAAATAAAATTGACAATAAATGTTGTAACCGCATAACTTTCTGAAGACATGGAGCCATTTTGTGTGTATTGAATTTCCCTACTCGTAAAACAGTTATTGCCAGCATTCGTTCCTAAATGACTTATTTGCGCTTCTCTTCTGTGAAACTCAATACCTATTAATGAATGAGTAGCTGACATTATTTGAAATGAAAATCGACCATCAAATCACGTCCTCGAGAAAGCAGAGAATCGATGTAAAAGTTTCAAGCGAACTGTTAGTTAATAAATTTCCAATTACCTCACTAGGGAGCTGTAATGTAATAATCTTCTAAGTCTTCTGGCTGATATTAAGTAGAAAAGACATGATTCTCCTTCACTGATTCGAGATGAAGAAGCTGTATAAAAACTCTATCAGACGCGACGTCTAATCAGATACTTGAGTATAAAATGAACGTGGCTCACAAGGTACACCCGCGGTCACGTATATTGATTGAAACATTCTAAGTAATTTTCAAAACTTAATGATTTAGACCAGTGGTACTCAACCTGCAGCCCGCGGGACTTATTTTTGTGGTCCCCCAGTTGATGTTTCAAATACCTACATATTCACAAAATTTTCCCACTGTGAAAATAATATTAAAAAAAAAATGATTTCTCTTTTCATTGAGAGAAATTTGAGAGTCGTCATTAAGAGTCGTCAGATTCACTTTTAAATTGGTAAATTCTAAAAAAGGCCCTGCTGGGCTATGGCTGAGGGGCTTGCCCCCCAGCCCAGACCCCCCTTCGGGTGACGCATCCCTCTCCCATAATAAGAGTAGTTTCTAAGCGTCTGGAATGAACCAACCTGATTATTATTGTACTTTTTTAAAAAGTGCGGCCCGCCAACAAAAGCAAATTTGTATTATTGGCCCGCAAGTGAAGAAGGTTGAGTACCACTGATTTAGACGAAGACCACGGAGGTAGACGGAGATTTCGAGCATGTGGGGTTGGAGGATTTGATTATAATAGGTAAGAACCACCTAATATATAATCGTTATGTTATTCGAGCTGATAAGAGTCAATTCTTCTCACCATGGATGTACCTAAGTACATAATTCTTCTCATCGGCGCTGTACCTGTAGGTATGTTCCTTTGATCAAGCTGTAATTTCATATTTCATAGTCTATGTTGTACTCTGAGTGATCGATAAGCCTAAGATGAATCATTTATATATAAATTTTAGATTTTGCATGATCATAAAGACCAACATTATATAATATGTATTTTGAAATTTGTCGATGAAATCTGTAATTACATTTTAGACTTGTTGACATTTTAAACTCATTTCGAAATATCTTTCAAGTTTAAAAAAAAATGTATTGTGTTCTGCACCTTGATTAACATATTTCACAGTTGCTTTTCCAAGGTCGGTATAGAGCAACGCTCACAATACAATGCTCCCTTATGAACGCGTTATTGGAAGCGTTTTCCTTGTTAATTTTAAAATCTCGGCTGATTCTTCACACCGAAGCCGACAAAAGCCAGACATATGTAAATTTAGAAAATATTTGTGAATTCCTCAACACGTACACATGCACTGGAGTGAGACAGATGTATAGCTGCACATGTGGTCCAGAAAGAGAGAGAGAGAGAGAGAGAGAGAGAGAGAGAGAGAGAGAGAGAGAGAGAGAGAGAGAGAGAGAGAGAGAGAGAGAGTGTGTTGCACTGTTGCTGCTTCCAAGGTGCGTGGACCAGGGATAAAAATAAGTGACGCGAGACATCTGGTCGCGTGGTTCATGTTGCCATGGCTACCAGCTGGGACCTGTCAACAAGCCAGCATTTTAATTGACTGTTGAGGGAAGAAAATTACTACATGTTCAGCTGGGGGAGGGGGGGGGGCTTGCCCTCATGGACAACAGACTTTTAAAAACATTAATAATCAAACTTGTGATTTTAGTGAACGTACTGTTCTGCAATGATGATGATGATGATGAAGATGATGATGATGATGATGATGAAGTTAGGATGGACGTTGGGAAGGAGGCAGTCGTGACATATTAGAAGAGAACCTTCCCATCATTTCCCTCTCGACTAAGGGAAACTACTAAATACATCTTGATCGATTACGCTATTTTGTTTCGAAATAAAATAAATATATTGCTTTGACGGTTTTTATTATTTTCTGCATATTTTTCACAAATTTCATTTGATAGGATGTTCCACTTTTCACCAAATTAAAAGGTTCTGTGTGACATTTTCGAACAATCACATTTTTTTACAAGTATAAGAAACACAATAAACTATAGACATGCACAATTTCATCTCGATCAGGGAAACTATGTGACGTCATCGCAGCACCAATAGGAAAACTAAACAGGTTAACAGTCAAGAGGTGAAGCTCGCTTCAGGCGCATAATAAAAAAAAAAATCATCTTGAAACCCCTTATTCAATGAAATTATATTCAAGAATAAACTGAAAAAAACCACGGGAAAAATTACAGCTCATGCAATGAATGTAATTAGCAACTTTTAATTAGCTCAGTTTGCTGTCGTGAGCAGAAAAACTTTTGATATTACCTCCAACGTTACACAGTCTCGTTATTCATGGAAACGAAATAACATTTTTAAACAAACAATAACAAACCAGGAAAACTTATTTGCAATAACAAAAAAAGGTTATAGGTAGCAATATTTTACCTACCTACGGTTTCTTTTCAACCAACATTATTTGATATGAAACTTTCATTTTGTTTGTCATCTCGTCGATTCAGACTTCTTTCTCCTGACAACGTTGACATTTAATTTCATCTTTATTTATCTTGTAACATTCGATCTTGCAGTTGCCATTTCTCACAACATTGACACAATTCTTGTCAATATATTTGTTATGTATATAGTACCTATACTGCAACAATATACTCTACAACAATGAAGATGACAACAACGAAACTATAAGATGAAATGGGTATTGTAATATTGAAGTGATAGTGACTGCAAAAATAGATATCAATAAATAAAGTTATCTTTGAGGCCTGAATGTTTTCGGAACGTTTTGATGGAAGGCAGTTGTGCTGACGGTTTGTTCCGTTGATTGTTCCGTTGAATTAACGGAACAAACTGCCTTGCAGAGTTATCTTTCCTTCCAATTTGACACTTACATTTTCAGTAAGCCAACAAGAGTAAAAAGATATCAGCTTGAGGTAACAGTGCAGCTCTAATGCGCATGGGCTAGGAAATAACAGATATTGTTGCGTGCTTCAGTGTCAACAATCGAATAGAATCGGCAAATCATTACAGAGTTCTCTGCGAAAACTAGATGTTTATTCACCAAAAGCTGCACATTGGCAGATTGACATTGCAATTGTTTTCATGACACGAGGCGTCAAGAAGACTGTGTCGGACTTCGTTATAAAATGTTACAGTTTGACGAGAAAGAACGTGTACCTATCTCGGTTGTCATAGCAACACAACAATGAAACAATCCACATAGTCTTCATCCCAGACTCTTGGTTGCTATGACAATAGAACCCTAGCATCTAACACAGACGTTTACCAATGACAATATCAACACTTTGATATTGATAAATCTTTTCAACTTCATTATCATCTATCTATCTCCTTATATATTTTTCAATTTTTTTATTTTTCATTTTAAAGAAACACATGGTTCTTTCATGTTTTTCCATATTTTGAACGGAGTCCGAGGAACGGGGCCCCTCAAAAAGTCGTGTTTGAAAATATTTAAATATTTATTAAAATTTTTGAGTCAATAGTTTTTTTTTCAATTTATATAATGTAGAATGTCTGTCTGTCTGTCTGTTCTTCATCTGTTCTTCATATTATACTTCTCCCTTTGACCGATCTTAACCAAATGTTGAACAATTACCCTTCAGAACTCTGCGAACAACATAGACAAACTACCCCATCCCTACCTACCTCCCCCCCCCCATCGCCCTAAATACCCACATTTCACACCCCCGTTAATTAAATGATTTAATACATCACGCGCGTTCCAAAAACCTTCTACCAGAAGCTATAAACTGAGAACAATAAAGTCGCCGTCGTTGCACTTCTACAAAATAGAACTTGTCTCTGAAATGATTGCGTCATCACGCCGTCTACTCGGCGTCTGACTGGGATATGTAATGCATTGCAACCCGTCTCACATTGGTGTAACGCGGGTTGCCTACATCACACGTATCCCTCCCCACCAACCCGAGCAACGCCGGGCGAGTCAGCCAGTACTCGATAAGTTCAGCAAGCAACAGTTAACCACAATGCATACATTACGCTGTCTGTCTGCAAGTTCTTAACTTGTTCAACTCTCTCGGGCATTCGCGCTCAATCCGTTAACATCTCCACAATATCTCACCTTGCCATTTACATAACTTGGAAGCGCGATCACAAGTTAGACTTGACTTTTGACATTATCAAGATAACTTATTTCAATAGCAAATATATTCATATCTAAAGTGAAAAAAACACTTTGTAGTTTAAAATTATATTTTCTAAAACCAAAAAGCTTTCAGAAGTTCGCGTCGAGATAAATAAGCTAAACTTTGGCGAGGAAAAGTTTTTAAGCGAGTCAGATTCAAATTAGATAATTAATAATTAATTGCTCGATTCTTCTTCGGCGTGGAAAGGCAGTTAAACGTGATTAATTCTGTCCTAGCCATTGTGGAGCACATTTAGCTGGCCGTTGTTTGTACGCAACATTACATTAAGCAATTTATAGCTTATCTTCGCTACATTATTATTACTCCTTGGTTTTCATCAAGCTAATTTAATATCCGGGCTGCTTAATGCAAAGAGAGCACATTTATAGCCCGTGGGGGTTTCAAAGATTAAATTAATAATTACGTAGACTGTTGTTGTGTTGTGTTTTCTTTTTTCTTCGTAAGCCGCTCGGTGATGGGAATATCGTAAACGACTCACAACCTCCATTCCATACCCATTTATTGACATGCCACTTTACCGATTCACTAGGAAAACGCTCTGTGTAACGCGATGATAAGCGAGCATTCGTATTGCATGCGAAATCAAATTCGTGTGAAAGTTGCTGATCTATAATAGAACTTAGTAATTGACAAGAAGACATTCTAATCACATGCAATAATTTCTTGAACATTTCTTTGAATAAATTAGAATATTTTTTTTAAATTTTAATACAATGTCTAAAGCTATTGAAGTTCTGGATAGATTTGTCTGAAAATTGGCAAATACGCCTAAAGTGTTGGTCTTAATGACGATGTAATTTTTTAAGTCAAACTCTTTAATATTTAATTTTCAACCAACCACAGGACCTCGTTGAAAAACTATTCATAGTTTGCACGAGCGTCTTTTGTTTTACATCAACAATGTAAAAAAGTATATTTTCGGCCATACTGGTGATAGTTGTCAAGTCGATTTAAACTAATTATTATCGGTTATAGTCGAAGATAGTTTGTAAATGAGTGGTTTTATACCTATAAGAACTTCTTCTGCAGCCTACAATTGCACAGGTAAACCATAAATAATATAAAAAAATACTGAAAAACAGATTGACAGGTTCTGACAAGTATCACCAAGATGGCCGCGCAACAATGAGATGACGTCACGTGCAAAGCATGAATACACGCGACCTCTCTTATGACATTAGTGTGTGTTCCACATTTCAGATAGATCGTTTGAACGGTTTGACCTGAGCATTGCCTATAAAAATATAAACAAAAAATCAGAGCGAAAGTGACATCGGTTACCGATGATTTTTTTCTTGAAAGTTTCATATTATATTCTTCCTAATTGTCGGCTCTTGACTGTGATACACACGAATGACGGAACGAGATTGAGTTATTTGCAGTTGAAGAAGACATTGATTTTGTTGTGTTTGGCGCCTCGTGTTTGGCAGCGCTATCTTGTCTGTCACATTCCCGAGCACCAATCACAGCGCTGTGACTCGGTCACGTGACGCTCCCAGAGGCCTGGCTTCCATCTCGGTTATCATCGCGTTCATATCAAACAGTTATCTAGTTGCTGATTGACTTCTTTGTGTTCGCCTTGTTTACACACATCTTTTTGCAAATTGAGTTTCCACCACTCTCTTTATTGAGGTCGTTTTTCAAGATCAAGACTATATTGCCATGTCAACAGCCCACGACGAGAGCATTGAAAATCAGGACCTTTTCAACCAGCAATATATTATTGTTGTACAGTCTGTTTTTTTTACTGTATGAACTCTCACCAGATGGAGCCACAGTCAGTTGTTCTGCTAGGCCGAGAAAGACTTCATTGCGCGCTCACCTTGCAATGTTGTCTTTCTCGGCCTAACAGAACAACTGACGGTGTCTCGGTCTGTAGAGAGTTCAAGCATAGGAAAAACGAACTGTATTATAGGGTCGGAATATTAAAATTATTCCGTGATATTTGATTCAATTTTTATTAGCTGTTAATAAATAAATGTGAAATATTTTTGGAACGTGTCAGATGAATGTTATATTTTCTAAAAAATTCTAATCATAATGAAATCGTACAATAAGGTTTAATCAAAATTAAGAAATTGTGTATTGGGTTTGGCGAAATGTGAAAAGGGTCAAGTGAGAATATCTATTTGATCGAGGCCCCTCACTGTCCGGGCGAGCGAGCTACCAACTGAGCTACCCGGGTTCTCTCAGTCGGGTAATCAGCAACCCGGGTACCTCACCCGGATACCTGGGCTCGAGCCCAGACTCAGCTGGATACTTATCACGTCACTTCCCTCTTTCAGTTCTATTTTCTTAGAAACCAATCACGAAACATTATCCTCTTCAAAAACCAATTAGATCGTCTTACAAATTATGTCTTTAGTAATTAGAGATAGATGCATGTTATCATCTGTAGCCAATCGCACATGGTCTCTTTTCTAAAACCAATATCGTGCTGTATCTTTTTGCTATCCAATCAGGTCGTTTTGTTTTCCTACCCGAACCAATCAGATCGTGTTGTTTCGTTGCGCGATCCAATCAGCGCTGGTTGTTTTGTCTCCTGTTCTGTGTCGGTAATTGGCCGAGTGGATTAGTAGCTCCCCTGGCGGAGATGGTGTTAACTCACTTCCAACACCTCAGTCGAACCGACGCAGGATACGTGCTGAGCGCAGACGACATAACACTTCGCTGGCTTGTGCTTGTTTGTGCTGTATCCACTTTATTGAAATAAAGGAGGTCTATTCCCACAAATAAGTGATACGTGATGGAGCCACTTCTGGCAAGATGGCTACTATTAGGTCCACATATTAATTTGTTTGTTTTTACATTTCGTGTTTCCATAAAGCAGTGAAAAAACAAAAAAAAAAAATGAAATTGATATTTAGCTATAAATTTACTTTTTTGGCCATAACAAACAACTGTATCAACTATTTGTATTTATATTTATGCAAATGCGCCCTTGATAACCGCCATTTTCCTAGTACCACAAAATCCACCAGAGGTCAGTTGTGTTCCTTATTTTCTCGAATAGATTGGATTTATTCTCACGGTAAAACTGCAAAATCTTTGTAAAACATTTTTTACCACTCATTCTAATGTATCTGTTGAATAATATCTAGGCATTTGTATTTCTCTATCCTGCACTCACATTGCAGGATCACAATCCAATTGGAACCCCGTTTGGACGTAGGACAAATAAAGTCACGAGACAAGATATTCAACATTTTGTCCTATATCCACTTTTTACAGAATGAAGGTATAGATTTCAATTATTTAAAAATGTTTTTGTAGCTGTAACACATTTTTATTTTATTTTAATGGTTATTAGTTAAAATTAATTTTGATTTTGATTTTCTTTTAGAATTAGTAATTTTAAAATTTCAGATGTAATGTAATGAAGCAAAATAGATTGCTTTTATAATTGAACCAAGTTTCAGTAGGAATTGAAACTACATAAAAGTACCTTATCTTATACATTTTTCAAAATTCCACGTGGAAGCGAAAGCTCCGCCTTTCAGATTTTGTGGAAACATCGTATTTTTATGTTATGTAAAGCAATACTTTCCAATACAACTCAATTATATTAAAATGTGGAAACATGGCCGAAAAGCACCAAGCCAACGCTTTTCTTTCATGAAGTTGAAAATATCCGACAAAACAATAAGTAAAATAATTTAAATGACGCAATTGTTTTTTAAAGCCTCATTCACATTAAACAATTACTATTCTTCCGAGAAACTTTTTTTGCTGACATTTGCAATGTTATATGTTTCTTAACCTGAGGCAAATGAAATATTTTAATTGGTTGAAAAAGAAAAAGTTTTACTCCAAAACGCTCTGACATGAATGTTGCGTAAAGTAAGAAAGGAGAAACGGTGCTACCTGTATCAAAGCATGGCCAGACGAGAAAATCAAATATTACAGACAGCCGAGCCAAAATCGTACAACAGACACGCGCGCTTCGCTCGCTCAATTAGAAATGATGAAAACTGAATGGAAGATTATTGTGCTATCTCACGCAGGCATCGAATGCAAATACTTGCTAAGCCGAGGATTATGTTTAGTGGCGTAACTTAAGATTTCAGGCTCCACCGCAGGAGTTTTTAGGGGTCCTCCTACTTTTTCAATTGCCTGTATCATAAACATCTTTAAAAATATATGTACCCCTTTGTGTTAATTTTGAAATACTTTATTAAATTTTTTAAATTATTGTCAATCCGTTGAGAGCTGTGTATTTTTGCATAATAGGTAGGTAAAGTAGAAGGTAAAATAGGTATTTTAAACCTATGCTTCGATTTGGTTCTGGTGGATGGCATTATAATAACACGCGGGTCCGGGCCGCACAAGGCCCCCAAAAAGTTCAAATTTCACTTCAGAAATTAGTGCATTTTAACTCAATTTAAAGATAATTTTTGGTCATTTGTTCATCTAAATTCTTCATATTACTACTATTATCATTACCTACTGTACATTCCCCCCCCCCCCCCCCTCTAGGCCTGGGCCCACGCAACTGCGGGGGCTGCAATATCGAAGTTACGCCAGTGATTTTGTTAAACAGTTATGTATCAAAACTAATTGTATAGAGCTTTATTAAGTAGAAGGTGGACACGCTGGCATTTTGTAAATGAACTTTTATCTTTGATTGAAGTACAGATTACAACTTTCCCGCTGCAAACGCGATTTAGGTCTCGACCAGACGGTATTAATTTCCAACCACGCCGCATTAAGACGAAACTTTGTCGACGCCGCAGCCAATCAGGAGCGACTGTCGCCTTTGACAGCGTCCTGATTCGCTCAACTCGCCAAGCAGGCGACAAGGACAGAGAGAAGAGACGTGACAGGAGCGTTAGAGAGAGAAAGAGAAGAGAATAGTCAGGAGCGTGATTTTCAACTCTTCTTTGTATTTATCGTTTCAGATTGCTGACGTCAGCGGAGTGCAGAGTGTCGAGAACTTCTGCTCGGTCGGTAAGTGCAGTTCATCGCCTCGCTTCGGTTTCGGATGAAGGAATTGCAACGTCAGATAACTTGTACGTGCAATATCAGGGAATATACAAAGCTCAATTGTCACCAGATTGTTTCTGGATCTCTGCGTTGAATAACCTCTCTTGAGATGTGATAAGATCACGGCTAACGCACAGCTTTAATGAAGAGGTAGAGAAATCGGTTGTAAACAG
>OW203769.1:29335909-29589590 GCA_934045905.1 Leuctra nigra | reverse complement strand
TGCCTCTTCGATGAATGCAAGTTAGATTATCTTCAAATGGGTTATCTAGGTCTATAGATGAACATTTTTGACAAACAGATTAATTCGCATGCAAGGCTCGCTTATCAACGCGTTATTCTGAGCGTTTTCTTAGTTATATAAAATGAACCTATGTTTTTCATTTTTGAAATGATTTAATTTGTTAACTGATGTCTTGTATCTTGAATCTGGATTCAAAACAGTGATATTGGGGGCTTATTTTACTTATATTTTCGTATAAATTTGATATTGTTTTGTCATATTACAGCTATTTGACTTACGTGATTTATATCACAACCATCACAAGATCGAACGGTTATGAAGAAAAAATATATATATATTTGAAAATACCATTCAAGAATTTCGAGTAAAATATATAGACAGCAAAATTAATTTTCAATAAAATAGAATATGTAAAAAATTGTTCTGTATATTTTGTATTTTGCCGAGTATGACTTCGGATTGTACATATCAATAATTATCTAGATCATGATGATTGTTACGCTGTTCATAGTAAGTCGAGTCAGTGCTCTCTTCTCTACACTAGCGCTGCAGCGGGGACTGTGGACCCTGCTAGTAATGCCCTTGTGTCTGTGTGCTCTCTTCTCTACACTAGCGCTGCAGCGGGGACTGTGGACCCTGCTAGTAATGCCCTTGTGTCTGTGTGCTCTCTTCTCTACACTAGCGCTGCAGCGGGGACTGTGGACCCTGCCAGTAATGCCCTTGTGTCTGTGTGCTCTCTTCTCTACACTAGCGCTGCAGCGGGGACTGTGGACCCTGCTTGTAATGCCCTTGTGTCTGTGTGCTCTCTTCTCTACACTAGCGCTGCAGCGGGGACTGTTGACCCTGCTAGTAATGCCCTTGTGTCTGTGTGCTCTCTTCTCTACACTAGCGCTGCAGCGGGGACTGTGGACCCTGCTAGTAATGACCTTGTGTCTGTGTGCTCTCTTCTCTACACTAGCGCTGCAGCGGGGACTGTGGACCCTGCTTGTAATGCCCTTGTGTCTGTGTGCTCTCTTCTCTACACTAGCGCTGCAGCGGGGACTGTGGACCCTGCCAGTAATGCCCTCGTGTTTGTGTGCTCTCTTCTCTACACTAGCGCTGCAGCGGGGACTGTGGACCCTGCTTGTAATGCCCTTGTGTCTGTGTGCTCTCTTCTCTACACTAGCGCTGCAGCGGGGACTGTGGACCCTGCCAGTAATGCCCTTGTGTCTGTGTGCTCTCTTCTCTACACTAGCGCTGCAGCGGGGACTGTGGACCCTGCTAGTAATGCCCTTGTGTCTGTGTGCTCTCTCCTACACACTAGCGCTGCAGCGGGGACTGTGGACCCTGCCAGTAATGCCCTTGTGTCTGTGTGCTCTCTTCTCTACACTAGCGCTGCAGCGGGGACTGTGGACCCTGCTAGTAATGCCCTTGTGCCTGTGTGCTCTCTTCTCTACACTAGCGCTGCAGCGGGGACTCTGGACCCTGCTAGTAATGCCCTTGTGTCTGTGTGCTCTCTCCTACACACTAGCGCTGCAGCGGGGACTGTGGACCCTGCCAGTAATGCCCTTGTGTCTGTGTGCTCTCTTCTCTACACTAGCGCTGCAGCGGGGACTGTGGACCCTGCTAGTAATGCCCTTGTGTCTGTGTGCTCTCTTCTCTACACTAGCGCTGCAGCGGGGACTGTGGACCCTGCTAGTAATGCCCTTGTGTCTGTGTGCTCTCTTCTCTACACTAGCGCTGCAGCGGGGACTGTGGACCCTGCTAGTAATGCCCTTGTGTCTGTGTGCTCTCTTCTCTACACTAGCGCTGCAGCGGGGACTGTGGACCCTGCTAGTAATGCCCTTGTGTCTGTGTGCTCTCTTCTCTACACTAGCGCTGCAGCGGGGACTGTGGACCCTGCCAGTAATGCCCTTGTGTCTGTGTGCTCTCTTCTCTACACTAGCGCTGCAGCGGGGACTGTGGACCCTGCTTGTAATGCCCTTGTGTCTGTGTGCTCTCTTCTCTACACTAGCGCTGCAGCGGGGACTGTTGACCCTGCTAGTAATGCCCTTGTGTCTGTGTGCTCTCTTCTCTACACTAGCGCTGCAGCGGGGACTGTGGACCCTGCTAGTAATGACCTTGTGTCTGTGTGCTCTCTTCTCTACACTAGCGCTGCAGCGGGGACTGTGGACCCTGCTTGTAATGCCCTTGTGTCTGTGTGCTCTCTTCTCTACACTAGCGCTGCAGCGGGGACTGTGGACCCTGCCAGTAATGCCCTCGTGTTTGTGTGCTCTCTTCTCTACACTAGCGCTGCAGCGGGGACTGTGGACCCTGCTTGTAATGCCCTTGTGTCTGTGTGCTCTCTTCTCTACACTAGCGCTGCAGCGGGGACTGTGGACCCTGCCAGTAATGCCCTTGTGTCTGTGTGCTCTCTTCTCTACACTAGCGCTGCAGCGGGGACTGTGGACCCTGCTAGTAATGCCCTTGTGTCTGTGTGCTCTCTCCTACACACTAGCGCTGCAGCGGGGACTGTGGACCCTGCCAGTAATGCCCTTGTGTCTGTGTGCTCTCTTCTCTACACTAGCGCTGCAGCGGGGACTGTGGACCCTGCTAGTAATGCCCTTGTGTCTGTGTGCTCTCTTCTCTACACTAGCGCTGCAGCGGGGACTGTGGACCCTGCTAGTAATGCCCTTGTGTCTGTGTGCTCTCTCCTACACACTAGCGCTGCAGCGGGGACTGTGGACCCTGCCAGTAATGCCCTTGTGTCTGTGTGCTCTCTTCTCTACACTAGCGCTGCAGCGGGGACTGTGGACCCTGCTAGTAATGCCCTTGTGTCTGTGTGCTCTCTTCTCTACACTAGCGCTGCAGCGGGGACTGTGGACCCTGCTAGTAATGCCCTTGTGTCTGTGTGCTCTCTTCTCTACACTAGCGCTGCAGCGGGGACTGTGGACCCTGCCAGTAATGCCCTTGTGTCTGTGTGCTCTCTTCTCTACACTAGCGCTGCAGCGGGGACTGTGGACCCTGCTAGTAATGCCCTTGTGCCTGTGTGCTCTCTTCTCTACACTAGCGCTGCAGCGGGGACTCTGGACCCTGCTAGTAATGCCCTTGTGTCTGTGTGCTCTCTCCTACACACTAGCGCTGCAGCGGGGACTGTGGACCCTGCCAGTAATGCCCTTGTGTCTGTGTGCTCTCTTCTCTACACTAGCGCTGCAGCGGGGACTGTGGACCCTGCTAGTAATGCCCTTGTGTCTGTGTGCTCTCTTCTCTACACTAGCGCTGCAGCGGGGACTGTGGACCCTGCTAGTAATGCCCTTGTGTCTGTGTGCTCTCTTCTCTACACTAGCGCTGCAGCGGGGACTGTGGACCCTGCTAGTAATGCCCTTGTGTCTGTGTGCTCTCTTCTCTACACTAGCGCTGCAGCGGGGACTGTGGACCCTGCTAGTAATGCCCTTGTGTCTGTGTGCTCTCTTCTCTACACTAGCGCTGCAGCGGGGACTGTGGACCCTGCCAGTAATGCCCTTGTGTCTGTGTGCTCTCTTCTCTACACTAGCGCTGCAGCGGGGACTGTGGACCCTGCTTGTAATGCCCTTGTGTCTGTGTGCTCTCTTCTCTACACTAGCGCTGCAGCGGGGACTGTTGACCCTGCTAGTAATGCCCTTGTGTCTGTGTGCTCTCTTCTCTACACTAGCGCTGCAGCGGGGACTGTGGACCCTGCTAGTAATGACCTTGTGTCTGTGTGCTCTCTTCTCTACACTAGCGCTGCAGCGGGGACTGTGGACCCTGCTTGTAATGCCCTTGTGTCTGTGTGCTCTCTTCTCTACACTAGCGCTGCAGCGGGGACTGTGGACCCTGCCAGTAATGCCCTCGTGTTTGTGTGCTCTCTTCTCTACACTAGCGCTGCAGCGGGGACTGTGGACCCTGCTTGTAATGCCCTTGTGTCTGTGTGCTCTCTTCTCTACACTAGCGCTGCAGCGGGGACTGTGGACCCTGCCAGTAATGCCCTTGTGTCTGTGTGCTCTCTTCTCTACACTAGCGCTGCAGCGGGGACTGTGGACCCTGCTAGTAATGCCCTTGTGTCTGTGTGCTCTCTCCTACACACTAGCGCTGCAGCGGGGACTGTGGACCCTGCCAGTAATGCCCTTGTGTCTGTGTGCTCTCTTCTCTACACTAGCGCTGCAGCGGGGACTGTGGACCCTGCTAGTAATGCCCTTGTGTCTGTGTGCTCTCTTCTCTACACTAGCGCTGCAGCGGGGACTGTGGACCCTGCTAGTAATGCCCTTGTGTCTGTGTGCTCTCTCCTACACACTAGCGCTGCAGCGGGGACTGTGGACCCTGCCAGTAATGCCCTTGTGTCTGTGTGCTCTCTTCTCTACACTAGCGCTGCAGCGGGGACTGTGGACCCTGCTAGTAATGCCCTTGTGTCTGTGTGCTCTCTTCTCTACACTAGCGCTGCAGCGGGGACTGTGGACCCTGCTAGTAATGCCCTCGTGTCTGTGTGCTCTCTTCTCTACACTAGCGCGTCAGCGGGGACTGTGGACCCTGCTAGTAATGCCCTTGTGTCTGTGTGCTCTCTTCTCTACACTAGCGCTGCAGCGGGGACTGTGGACCCTGCTAGTAATGCCCTCGTGTCTGTGTGCTCTCTTCTCTACACTAGCGCTGCAGCGGGGACTGTGGACCCTGCTAGTAATGCCCTCGTGTCTGTGTGCTCTCTTCTCTACACAAGCGCTGCAGCGGGGACTGTGGACCCTGCTAGTAATTCCCTTGTGTCTGTGTGCTCTCGTCTCTACACTAGCGCTGCAGCGGGGACTGTGGACCCTGCTAGTAATGCCCTCGTATCTGTGTGCTCTCTTCTCTACACTAGCGCTGCAGCGGGGACTGTGGCCCCTGCCAGTAATGCCCTCGTGTCTGTGGTCTTAGCACTCCAACCCACAGCCCTCGACAAGATCTCTCGCATTCGACTTTCAAAACAGACTTTCATTCAGTCGGGAGGCAAAAGTCTTACAAGTGGATCCGAAGAGGGTTTTATTTTCTTGTGAATTTCCATTTTAATCCCAGGTTTGTGGAAGCTTTTAGAGAGGCTGTGTGGACCAGTGGAGGCAGAAGATGAAAACGAGAGAGTTATTGAGGTCTGGCAACATGGCGGGGAGGAGGAAGAGTTAACGGCGCACGCTTCCCAAACCAGACAAGTGCAGATGGAAAATGAGAATCCTAGGAGCAAACCTTAATTGTTCTTCAGAACATTTTATATTAGAAACTTTTTCAATACAAAACTAACTTAAAAAACAATTCATCTATAACAATTAAACATTGTATACAGTTTTAAAATTTAATTGTTTAATATGGTTACTTGTTATAGATGAATTGTTTTTTTAAGTTAGTTTTGTCCTCAAGAAGATTCTATAATATGTGAATCGAAACTGTCGACATTATCTATAAAAATGAAAAATACCTACAGGATGAAATATTCTAATCGATAGGACTGTCTAGGACGAAACGCCAAAAAAAACATGCAAAAAGTATATTAAAACTAATAAAAGGCCCGAAAAAGGACCAATGAAAGGGTATGCTTTGTAATATTCGTCAACATATTCGATTTGGTTTAGGAGTTGAATTTGGAGTAAGATAATCAAATGAACTTAAATTATTAAATTAATGTGTCGAGTATCGTTGTTGGTCATCCAAGTAAGTGGAGGATGAAATTGTGTGGAGACAACAATAACTTGAATGAAATATTTGAATTTATTTTCCCCAATTATTTTTTTATAAATGTCAAAATACCTTAAAATAGCAAAAAAGGACTAAATTCATAAAAAAATAATAAGAAAAATGCATTTTCAGGCAAAATAAAACATTAATTTTTGAAATCAGGAGCACATGAAACATATTTATTATTTATTTATCATTTTTAGACGTGTCTCAAAAAAAATAATAAAGGATATGTCCTAAACATCCTAGCCTACTATTCAGTATGAAACTAATCGTGTCATCTGTCTTGAGCTATTTGCTTGCAAGTGCAGGTGTGACGTCAGAGCCTAGTGCGCAGGTGCGTGGACGTCGCGTGGCTCGCGGCAGTCGACCAATCAAACACCGGAACAGCGTTCGGTTCCGATCCGATCGCATCGCAGCCGTAACGATCACTTCCGCATCCGCTAGCGCTTCCGCTCCGCCCGGCGGACATTTGCATAACCCTGTGCCAGGACAGCGGGAAGATTACACACCATTAAAACAAGAAATAGGAGCAATTCCACTTTTATAACAGACATTTCGCTGTTCCAGGTCTAGTGTTAGTTTTCGGTCTACTCGAGAATTCGTTGGAATAAAACCATTTGGAGTAGAAAGTAAGACGGGACTTCGTGGCAGTGAAATTAGGTTGTCGATACTTTTGATAGAACATTTCTATCCTCGCCTGTTTATTCATGTTATAATCTCTGATGTGGTTGAACCAATGGCAACAGAAAGCAACTGTCCACTGTCCGCAAAGCAACGTTGCCTTGGTAACCATAAGAATAAAAATTCAAAAATTGAAACTTTTTATACCAAGCCTAAAACATAAATCTATGTTTGAAACTAGATTTGAAAATAGAGGTTGGTTTTCAAAATTTTCTATATATGGATAGTACATTCTTTTCCTACACCTAGGCGTCTACAGGGGGGGGGGGGGAGCAATTGCCCCCCCGTATGTCAAGCCCCGTATGTCAGGCAAACATACATTTTTGTGGTGTTTTACAAATAGTTTCATTTTGTAAAGAAAAAACCAACAAAATTGATTTCAGTGTCAAAAAATCAAAAAATGCCCTGCGGGGCAAGGTGGGAGTATACCCTGCACCACCCCCAAGTGTTCATTTAAAAAAATGAATATTTGAACAAATACGCCTCATAATGTCTCAAAATTGATTTCAAAGTGTCCAAAAACCAAAAACGCCCTGCGGGTCTGTTTGGGGTCTTCTTGCCCCCCTATTGCCCCCACCTGGCAGAAATCCTGCGGTCGCCCATGTTCCTACGTATTAACCAGGTAAAGTAAGCTACGCTCGAGAAAAATATATCCTGATTTTGAATAGGGGATGGTTTTCAATATTTTCTAAATAATATGGACAGTACCTACATTTTTCTCGTACATTACTCTAGTTGTATCAAGGTAAAGTCGACACCAATGTTCGAGAAACATGTATCCAGATATTGACAGTAGGGGTTCGTGTTCAGAAGGTGAAGTGTAGCATGGTACAACCCTTGAAGGGTACAACTACAAGAGAGGTGATAGGACGGAGTGTAGCGTGGTAGTGGTACAACTACAGGAGAGGTGATAGGACGGAGTGTAGCACGGTATACAAGAGAGGATGATAGGAGTTGTCCCCCGCTAATGAACCTATACTGATGAGCGTGGTGTCACGTGACTTCTTATCACGATCCACAACACGCCACTCAGATGCAGGAGATTGAGCCGTTAATAGATGCAGCTAATTACACGGTATTCCTTCGTCAAGTAGGAAACTACATGGCACACTGGCAACACGACAACTCAAAACATAAAGACTTGTCATGATCTAGACTTGATCTTTTAAAATATTGCCAATAGTATAATTTTCCATTAAAAAATTAATATATTGGAACCAGCCAATATGCAATATACAAATATGCTTATAGCCAATATGCAATATGAACTGCCTTGGTAGCTCAAATGGTAGAGCATCAGACTGGATATCTGAAGGTAGTGGGTTCGAATCCCACTCAAGGAAAATCTTTTCATAAGTTGGTATTTATTCAAATAAAAATTAATGAATTTCTTTAAAATTTAATATTTATTTGATAGTAAATTTTCGAATGACTTTTTGCTGCAACAAATTATTGTCAGATTTTTTTTTTTTCTAAGGATGTCAAAGATTTAAATAAGTTGCCACTCTAATTACGTCAGAGACGTTAATTATTGAACAGTTTTGTTCATTATTAGATGCTTTTATAATTAGTGAAGAGTATAAATATGAGAAGTAGAAGAGATCGTAGAATGTTATCAATGAAGTCTGACCTTACCTACTAGAGATAGATAACGAGTTAGCATACTTCATCGGGTGATGCTTTTTCGAATACCGTTTTACCTTTTGTAGGGTGTACCTACATATACTTAATGTTAGCGAATCATTATTGTAGACTATAGACTCACATTTTTGCATTTTTCTTTTAAATTAATCCATAAAAAATGTAATTTGGCATAATGTAACTGATATGTATAAACTAAATTAATAACTAATTAATCAAAATGCACTAATCATCGGATCACTTCAAATTTAATCTAACAGACATTGTTGCCAACTTTTCTTAATATGATCAAATTTCAAGACGTTCTTACAACAAGTCGGCATCATGAAACAATTCCAAGTGTTGAAGTCGCAACCTCGCACATATTTCTCAGATCTTGTTCCTTGTCTAGAGAGAAGTTCTAACTCTCAATATTCCTACATAAATGATGAGGCTCTTCTCGAGGCTCAGATCAAGAAGATATTAAAACATCTGGACGAGAAACTTTCGCTTTCACTCGACGATTCAAAGTCTTAAGAGAGCTTTGCAGTGAAAAGTTCGACTTTCAGCTCGGTGGGAATGTTGCCAGGGGTGACGGGAGGCTGGGGCTCCAGATGATCATATCGCAATACTCGACATTTCTACAGCTCGGTTTGTCATCGGGGTTCTTATCCTTGTCGGGCTGACACTTGACAGACAATAAATCTATTCTGAAGTCTGGATTTTAGGCTGATGATAGAGCAATAAAAAATAAGTTATGCAGATGATTTAAAATTACAAAAAAAAATAGTTTATTATACTGAACTTTTGACAATCACTGGATATACTTAGCACATTTTGATTTATTTTTTAAATTACCTATTCAAAAAACTTTTTACAACAGTTCAACTATATGTATAAAAGACCTGTTGTGTGCAACTACCTCCCAATAATGAGTTTTCAATGTTAAGTCTTTTGAGATTGTATAAAACTTTAACATGGGAGGTATAGGAAAATCATTTCGAATTTGGTGTATAACTTTTAAAATAGCACACGTTGGTATTGTTTTCAATATTTTTCTGATAGTATGTCCGCAGGTCTACCATAAAATAAAGTTTTTTCTTAAAATCTAAAGGTACAAAAAATTGTAACTTCATTTTAGCATAAAAAATGACACGATTTTACTTGTCTGCATAAGATAACATGGGGGAGAAAACTCAAAATCATCTCAGAAACTAGACACGAGAAGTGTTAAATTTTTTCAGGGATTGTGTATAGCATGAATATCAACTAGGAAAACGCTCTGTGTAACGCGTTGAATGAGCGAGCACGACACGTGCGCAAACATGAACCGAATATGCGTTCGTTAACACCACTGATCTCAAGGTACCTCCACTTGGTTAACACACAGAAAACATTATTTTAAGTCAAACTGAAAGCATACTACGATCCACTGAATCAATATAAAACAATGTGTCATTGTATGACCACCATTAATGTGTAATCTACGATCACCACACTTTACAGGGATCGGAAACTGTCTGCGTATAGTGACGTCACTCCCATAAGACCAATGCTAAATGATGGCGGCCCAGTGCTTGGGCCGCCGATTTGCACCTGATGACTTCCTGCACCCGTTCACTTCCGGCCGGTGACCCGCGAAATTTAAAAAAAATATCATTTTGGAGTGTTTTAATTTGATTCACACAATTGCCGCCAGGTTCGAAAGAGCTTCTCAAACTTGCCGCTGCTAAAGATGATAGCGCATTGTCGAATATTTGAATTATGTTCTGGCGGGAGATAAAGACATGTGTAACGAGATTGACATCACAGCCGCCTGTTCTATGATTGTTGTGTTCAAGGTGACCAAGCACATGGCCAGCTAGTCAGACAGTTTCCGATCCCTGTAAAGTGTGGTGATCGTAGGTGTAATCCGAGATATTGGCGTTTAAAACCTGGTTAGGTAGCAGCACTTGTCCTGTGTAGGATAGACAAGGTGTATAGAAGTAATGTGTAGTGTTTTCGGCTTAGAGCAGCCTTCATTGACGATTTATGAACTTATTTCAGATATATCAAAACAATATAATACAAGTCTTACCAGAGTAAAAGAAGTTATCTGCTTTGAAATGTTCCCCACACACTAACATCATAGAATAATGAAGCTAACATGCATTTGGAAACCCTCTTGCCAACCTTCAAAGCAGATTGCAGATGATTGTTTCTCCCGCACAGTATCCTTCGGGAATACATGAAAGGAGAGTCCATCTGCAGCTGTCGCTTCTTTGTTTGAACATTGAGGAACACTACAATATCGATTTGCTGCTTTTAGTTTGCTTTTAATAGGTAAATTCACCGGTTGAACATCAATTGACAGATGAAAACAAATGAAAAACAAAAGATATTACTCCTAGGTAGGTTAGTTGGCGAAGCAGTATCCAGATGTCGACTCCTTTGATTTTAAACGCGAATACCTAACCTTCAAGGAAATGTCAGGCTAGACAGAAGCTCAGAAACGGAATAAATCCAACGTTTCCAAGAAGAAAATAATTTGAAATAATCAATCCCCTGGACAAAAACTGTAGATACCTAATATCTATGCTTTAAAAGCGATTCAATTTTACTAATACCTTCACAAAGTACACCAAATTGCCAAAATTATCAACGAAAAGAAGCAAAATGCAGGAGAGATTTGGAATGACGTGTGATTGCTAGAAGAGAACAAACGCCACTCAATGATATTATTGAAATGTGAGCTTATGTTTCTAATCCCTCCTGGATGCAAAATCAGCCAAGTAGAAACACGGGAGGCACGGCCATCAGAACTACGAATTGACGAAAAGACAATCAAGGTCCTTAAAAACTCGAAATGATTTGTTGGAAACTATGATCCAAATTGAATTATTCAAATTTGATCAACTCAATAAACATAAAAATATTATCTGCTTTTCACTAAAAAAAGTGTACACTCTTGTACCTAAAGCAAATCAGATTCAGTTGCATTGGAAAGACATTCATTTTCAATGTTTCATTTCTGACAGCTATTAAAAATGTCAATAAGTGCATACTTTCTTGACAGATTCGGCTGAAAATTTGTAAAATAAGTGACATTGTTGGCCTTACTGACCATGCTAAATATGAGTTTGATCACATTTCTCGAAGACCATTTTCATTTTTTAGGCTATCAGGAGATACTTATTTTAACAATGAACCAATGGATGGATTTCAAAAAAAAATTGGGTCTGCAAACAGAGAAGGTTGTCTTTACATGTGTGCAAAATTTCAGGTCGATCGGTGAAACGGTGCGACTTCTATTGCTTCCTTTAGCATACAAAAACAAAAACAAAAAAAAAAACAAAAAAAAAAACAGAGGTCCGTGCTAAAAGAGCCAAATGGAGTCGCTCGCTTCGCTCGCTCAAATAAGTACAGAAAATGTATGAAGATCTGATAGGTACTATGCCTTGAGTGATTGCGCCATCTTATAGTTTCTACGATAATCCAGTTATTTTACCCTCGTAGTTTCTAGAATATTAATAACTTTAACCTACAAACAACGTGTTTAAGTTGCTCTGTGATTGTACCTGTGAATATACAAGAGAACCACGCAGCAACAAGTAGAAGACAGATAGTTGTGATTTAGTTCTCGCTTGACCCGCTGGGCTCGCAACAAGAACCAATACAAACAAGCTGAGCCGTCATCTGTCGATTAGCTCTGCTCTTCTTCTTGAGTTATCTCCGAGCAGGTCGAGGTGGACGCGAGTTACTAAATCATTCCATTACGTCACGTGTGAACTAGGTGCTGCAGTGGCGGACCCGGCGGGGGGCGGACCCCCATTGGAATCTGCCCAGGAGCAAAAACACGCTCGAAATATTTTAAAATAGTAATACGTCATATTAGGCCATTGGTATAGATGCTCAAGGGCCAGAAGCTGTTCAATACTCTGCTAAATTTTAAACAGTTGATTAGAACTTTGCCACGGCAACAACAACCAATGACATTCACATTCCTAGAATGATCGTTTAGACTGAATTACTTAGGGCCAGTTTTTCAATGCCTTGCTAAATTTTAAACAGACAATTAGGACTATATTGCCATGGCAACAACCAATGACAATCCTGGTTTATTTTATTATTATTATTATTATTATTATTATTTTCTATATTCTCCACGGAGCCGAGGCCCCACAAGTGAGCAGAATATTGAAAAACCGTGCCTACTTATTTACTTTAACTTGATGAAAACTGATTTTAGAAATTCAACTCATATTGTACCTTGAAAATCACAGATTTTTTTCTCCAACTGTGAACTCGTTAGTGGTGTATTGGTCTTATGTGTAGCGTCTTATGTCCTACGCAGTATTTCTGTGTCCTGCATTGTGTCCCATGCACTGGTGTTCTATGCCTTGTGCCTTGTGTCTTATTTCTTGCGCCCTTTTGCATTGTGCCTTGCGTCCTATGCATCAGCCATCGAGTCAACTCGGCCGCCGCATTGTTGTCCACAACAATGGTGATAAACAATGGCACGTGGATCTCGACTTCTGTTCCTGCTATTGTCTCTCAATGACAAATGTTCCCGACTCACCTGTGGGCTAGAGAGAGAGAGACTTATGCGCGAGGCTGCAGTCAGACAGAGAGGGAGAGATAATGTATGCCAGAAGGCGCATCAATGATTGGTCGACATTCGTGTTGCACTGCGCGCACAATACTGCGCACTGATTTGTGAACGCACCTCAGACGGTATTCAAATGCTCGAGAACGTGTCTTGAACTTCTTGGATTTTAGCTCGTCGAATGGATCTTCCATGTTGGAGCACTCTAAAATAACTAATAGCGAAAATAGAGTGGAATAAACTAGGAAAACGCTCTGTGTAACGCGTTGATGAGCGAGCCTTCGTACTGCATCAGATTTGTTATGCGTTTGCAAATCAGCTGTTCTACAGGCCTTGGAACTGAAGCATCAAGAAGGCAGGGATGAACATTTAGTATACATTTTCAAATATTTCAAGATAATAGTATAAAATGTCCTGACATGACAATAACTTTTGAAAATAACTACAGACAAAAATATCTAAAAAGTTAGTCCCAATGACCATGCGGAGTTTAAAGTTGATCGGTCAATCGGTTCTAGTTTAAATTTTAAAAATCACAGGAAAGATGGTTTTAAATTTTAGCCAATGGGAGGATTTGGCTGAAACTTTGTAAGATTGGGGACAATGTTGGTTGCAATGACTTGTTAAAATTTAAAATCGATCGGACCAACCAATCGATTTTTTTAAAAATATGAACCAATCACAGGATCCCTACGTTAGTATGTGTGCAAAATTTCAGATCGATTGATAGTGCAATTTGACCTGGGCAGTGCAGGCAAAATAAATAACACACAGAGAAAGTGCCATAAGAGTCCCGTGGTGACGCTCGCTCAACAACATAACGAGACGGCTGCACGGGGATTACCAATATTCAACCCTGCGACATTTCCTCCTCACTTTGAAGTTACGCTTTGGACATGAAGACGATCCAGCTTCTGGAGTCAAGCACCTTGTGATGCTTTGTCTCAGTTCCGCTGAGCTGCGCACGCTGATGAAGACGGAGATAGAGCGATGGTGGACAGTAAACAACTCCCGATATCATCAAGCACGGGTTCACCTGCCCTGGCCCTGTAGCGGGGGGGGGGGGGGGGGGGGGTTCCGGTGCAGATAACATCTCCGGGCCGGACAGTGGCGCGCTCTGCCGGGGAAACATTCTGCAGATGAAACACAGTGTCAACAGGCCTGTAGGAACTACTGATTGTGACACCAGGAGGGAGGGTCAGGGGGCAAGGCCCCCAGTGTTTAGCCCCGCAGATGATTATTTTTTTTAAATTTAAACAATTTTAAAATGATTTTGGGGCTCTAAAATACACAAACTGAAGTAAACTACCCTCCAATTGTTGCCCCGCAGGTCGGTTTTTAGAATATAAACAATTTAAAAGTGATTCTGGGATGCTGACTGAACTGCTCAAATTACAACAAATAACCCAACTTTGTTGCCCCGCAGGGTGTTTCTTTTTAATTTAAACAATTTATAAGTGCGATTCTGCGACGTCAAACTTAATGCTGTATGGTGAATGAGAGTCAGACTGCTCGATTGGGGGGGGGGGGGGGGGGGGGGGGGGGGGGTAATCTCCCCATGCATGCAATTTGATGGGTTTCAAGATTCTGCTCTACAGACCTTGGAAAGAGCCGAAATGAAATGCGTCAAAATTGCAGTGATAAAATATCTGTAGTCTGAAAATTGTCAGAAATGCATCAAATGTTAGCCCTAATAAACGTTTTAAGTTGATCGTCGAACAGTTCCATCGATAATTTACAATAAATCTCAGGATTTCATTAAAAAATTATACACGAGACCAATTATATGACATTAGTGTGTGTACAAAATTTCAGATCGATCGGTTGAACGGTTCAACCTTGACATTGCCTACAAAAACACACAAAAAAGCATGAGAGATGGCAAGAGTCCCGTTGTAACGCTCGCGCATTACTATCTTGACATTCTAAGATGATTGGGAGATGACGATGAAGAACAGGTCATGATGGGCGGTGGGAACGAGGCTGTCGTGTCCTACTAGCAGGGAACCATCCCATCATTCGCCTCTCGACTGAGGTATAAATGCCGTGGTCTCCCTAATGACCGGTCCCGTGCGAGCTCGCCCCGGGCGTGTGGGTCGCGTGCACTGCGCATGTCCGTGTAATTAGCGTGCGCTGTTAATTGCTCGCGTGTCACGGCTCATCAGGTGCGCATGCGCCAAGCAGGTGACTGCGCACCTGTAGAGTCCAGACACCCTTCTAGAAGTCATAGGCATCGTTTCAGCGCTAAATGTCATAAACTATCAAAAAGATTGAAGTGGCAAATGCGTTGTCTTTAATCGAGTCCAATTGCATTTAAATTAGTTGAATTTTGAATTTTTAAATTTAGATGAATTTTTCCTATAATGGTTTGTTGTGCATTGTTTTTAATAATAATGCATTTGTAATGATTTTTAATGTAAACAATAATTAATAACTCATTAAAATTACAAATTTAATTCAGAATTAAAAATGATATTCAATCTCATCTTCCATGATCCATGCACCAGGAAAATCTTGAATTCACTTTCCCATAGCGATGTAACAAACGAGCAAGTTGGCTCAGTACTCCCGTGGACATCTTCCTCGATGGGTTCAACGGTTTCCCGCAAATGATGGGAAGGTTCCCTACTAGTACACCACGACCGACTCCTTCCCACTGCCCATCTTACCAATTCATCATCATCAATAATCTAGTTGAAATAAAACATATTTGTTGTCAATATTTTTCCCGAGCGAGCAATTAGATCGTGGTTCTTAGTTCTTACTTCTTCGTGTGGCGGAAGTGTTTTATATATAAGTAGTTGGTGAAGCACTATTAAAAGTAACCCTGAAAGAAGCCCATAAAAACATAATGAGCGTTTCTGAGCGATAAACTTGTTTGTTTTATTTGTTATCTTTTATCGACCGAGAAAATGGCAGATGAGAGTTTGATGTCGAAGGTCTCAGATGGTCGAGATCTTACAGTCAGTGTCCAGGAATTACAATAGCGTTACCATGGCAATGTGAAGGACTCAAATATATACCACACATTACTTTCGTAATTTTTTCGAAATCAATTCAATGTATTTTAATATTTCGATTGCACGCACAGTTGAGAGACAAAATTAAGAAATTATTGCAGTGAAATTCTGGTCAATTAGTAGGGAGTAATCCAGACAGATTTAACAGTAAAAGTGCTGGAATATGTGTGAAAGTAATTATAATTTTATTGGAGTAAAGTACAGGGTATGCAGTCTTGGGTAGTAACGTAACGAAAGTAACGCATTACTGTAACGAAATTACTTTTTTGGGTAACGAGCCAGTAATTTCATTACAAAATTTTTGAAGTAACGTCCGAGTAATTTCATTACTTTTTTCCATGTAATTTGAGGTTAGTAACGCGTTAAAAATTGTCGCGCCTCCACTGTTGTTTTCGTACATCTTTTGCAAGTTGTGGAACTAAATTCACGATGAGTAAGATGAATTTAAGCCTGAATTGATTTACCTTTATCTTTTGGACGATTTTTTATTCATAAACACCTAGAATCGCCTTGTAAAATAATGTCAAATGGATATATTCACTAAAATGACACGAGAATCTCTTTGAATGCTGGTTATAGGATAGGCGCCATTTTTCTTATTTTGTTTTGTGTACATTTCGGAAATCACGGAAAATTTCGAAGTAATTTCGTTACAATTGTTCATGAAATGTAAAGTAATTTCATTACTTCTTAATAATTGTAACGGTAAAGTAATTTTACTACATTTTAACCCATGTAATTTGTAACGTAATTTCATTACTTTTTAAAAGTAATTTACCCAAGTCTGAGGGTATGTGAGCAAGAAAATGCAGGAAGGTGAATTTTCCATTCATTTTGCTGTAAATTGATTCCTGAACCAAAATGTATGGAAAATTAACCTGAAAAAATGAAGCAATGCTGGAAAATATGTGAAAGAAATTATAATATTATTAAAGTCACTGAACGAAACTGCATTTTACAGCAAATTGCTCGCATTTCGAAATATTTCGCGCATTTTCTTACTCGGATTTCCCAGGACTTTACCCCAATACAATAATTTTCACACATTTTCCAGCATTTGTTCTCTCACATCAGTCAGGATTGCAAATATCTCCTGAATGGTAGTGCATGGCCTCTCATCGTTGTCTTTCTGTCTGCATGTGTGAATCAAGGCTCGCAGACAGTGGCGTGACGTCACGAGACGAGATATCTGGGTTATGAAGACGCGTGTCATCATCTTCACACCTGCTCATGCAGCTTGCGTCTCCATGGCAACACCTGACACGGCCACTTAGAAACATATAGGACCAGCGGCTTGAGACAGCATGGACAGATTTGTCGCCAAGTGATGCGGCAAGAAGTAGCACGCACTTCTGGGGATTCAAGAGTTGAAATTGCCAGAAACACTTGCTGATCTGAGACTGCTCCTTGATATCTCATCATATAGTCAATACTTCTTCTTAAGGTGGCTGGACAGATAGAGGCATAGTCTCAGATCTTCATAATTTCTTGTATTGATATTCATGCCATACACAATCCTTGACAAAATTATATACTTCTCGTGTCTTTTCTGAGATAATTTGAGTTTCCTCCCCTATGTTATCTTATGGCAGCCAAGTAATATTGAGACTTTTTTAAGCTATAATGAAGTTATAATTTTTTTATACCGAGAGATTTGAACAAAAAAAACTATTTTTCTTGTAGATATACGGACGTACTATCAAGAAAAAATTGAAAACAATACCAACGTGTGCTAATTTAAAAGTTAGAAACCAAATTCGTAATGGTTTTACCAGAGCGAATGGAAATCACAGCCTTGTATACCTAAGATGAATAGTGTATCCACTGAACGCGAAAACATGTAACATTTTTTGAGAATAAAATATGACCTTGAACTGTCTCAAGAACGACTCGATCCTGGCGGCATATGGAAGAACTACATAGTGTTAAGTTTTTATTATCTTATTTACCCTTTGTTATTGCATTTATTAAACCAGAGTTGTTTTATTTAAATAATAATATAATAATAATTCAAAATATGTTCCTAAAATGGCATTTTGAATGAGAATTTAGAATAAAATTTCCTAGTTGAAACTTTGACCGCAGCGCAGACTAGCGCTGCGAACGAAAGACAATCAAACTCGCCGCCCAAAATCATCTACATTCGGCCCAATGTTAAATGCGTTCAGTGGATACACTATTCATCTTAGGTATACAAGGCTGTGATTTCTATTCGCTCTGGTTTTACTATCTCTACCATGTTAAAGCTTTGCTCATTCTCTAATAATTCATAAAATTTAAACTCACTTTGGACTGGAGCTGCAAACTAAAAGACATTAAAAGAATCTTTTATAATTATATAGTTGAAATATGGGAAAACGTTTCTTGACCTTATACTTTAAAGAAAAAAATATCTTTGTATATTATATACTCTAGTAAATGCGTATCTCTGCCGCCTGTAAATGTACACTCAACAAAACATAAAACGGTATTTGAACGAAACGGATTGGTTGCTGCGGTCAGGTTCCTTGACAATCAATCCTTGTTATCAATGAAATGAGAGCTCACATATACTATAAAGTTAGATGACGCGTTAGCATAGACTTCATGGGATGATTCCATCACATCTTTCCGTTTCTTTCGAATACCGTGTTTGTGCCAAGTGACACCGTAATGTTCTGGATATCGGTCTGATCGAATGGAGTCGGTCTGATCAAGTGCGGTGTCGCCGAGTAATGAGTTTGCCTGCTCATGCCAGTCAACAAGTGTCCTGATGAGTGTTGACTCGATGGCAATCACTTGTGTTTACTCGCAGTTCAATCAGTGACGTCATCACAAATGCGTCAACACCGCGGTCACTTTAGAGTGGTTGAGCGTAGCATGTTCTGCAACTCGCCGAGGACAGAGAGCAGTAGTTAGGTAATTAGGTTGCATTTTGTAGCGCTCGGCCGTTTTAGCAGATTGAGAGAGAAAAGTTGGTTCATATAAGTGGGTGAAACTTTGATTGTGTATTAGTAGCACTTTTTCATTTTTGCTTCGTGCCTTGTTAATTAGGCGCCGGTTATTCAACAAAACCGCACAAATCAATGAAATTTCCGATACGATTGGAGACCAAACCCGTTAACCAATTGATCCCAAATTTTAATCATGATTAGATTAAAGACAAACTTAGGGTTATCATTTGGCGCATTTTTTAATGGAAATTCATACGGCAACCAAGGAGACAAGAAAATAGACCATTTTTCAACAACAATCAACTAATTATTACTAATGGACCAATGGTGATGGGATGAGTCAATGTAGAATAATAGTTCTCTTTACTCACACTAGAGCAGCACTGTCCATATAGTGGGAGAGGGAGCCAATCAAACGTGTGGGTGAAAGACAGTTGAATTTCTTTGCTATTTGATTACTATTGATTACTGTGCTGTCACAGCCTTCTTGACGGTCACGGCCCACATCCTTCTGTCATCTGTTTTATTCGTGACGTCACATAGCAAGATAATGAATAGTGGTCCATTAACGAACCAAAAAATTAAAAATTTACCAAGTGATAACCCTAAGTTTGTCTTTTATCTAATCATTGGATAAAATTTCAAATAATTTATCGTCAACCCATTTCGTCTCCAATCGTATCCAAAAAAGAGCATGTAACGACGGCAAAAGCGCTCGCGCTTGCAGCATCTAAAATATGAGCTAAAATAAGTATTATTAGCTCACTATTAGGGGGATCATTTTCCTCTCGACTGAGGTAAACCACGAACAACCTCAGTCAGAGAGGACGGCCGCGGGAATCGAACCCGAGTCCTTGAGAGCGTAGATTCAGAGCGTTGTTACATATAGACAACGTGCTCCACTCGATTCAATCGGCTAAGATAGCCAATACCTATCCAGGCGAGCTTTTAAAATTTTTATCCAACGGAAGATTTTGTAAACATTGGGTCTGCATTCCATCTGGTTAGTCATTACATGTGTGCAAATTTCAGATAGATCGGAGAAGAAATGTGAACTGTTCATCGGAAGTTACAGGCAAGAACACGGAGATCCGTACCAAAAGAGACGAAAAAGGACACGAAAATTTCCCAGAAATTCATGTAATTTCAGATCTAAATAGTAAATAATAAGTAGAAATAAAGAGCTCAAATCAGCAATTTTATTTTCTCTGTGCCAGAGGGAAAGAACGAATAAAACGAATAAAAACCGAAAGAATAAAAAAGCGAATTTCAGCTCCTTTTTGCATGTAAAATTCATACATGTTAAGAGCAAAATTTGGGTGATTCGGAGGTGAATCCGTCTTTTATATATAGCGTTAAAATAGTAGTAAAGCTCCAAAAGCTCGGCTTATAAAGCTGATGATGAGCTTCGTGTTGCTGTGAACTTGGCTTGAACCCTGCACGGTCACGTGGTGTCCGCCATGTTGTCACCGCCTCCTGTGATCACCGGGCGCAACGAGCCGTGGCAGCAGTCACTGAACCGTGTCTGCTGCCACTCAGCCAGCCTGGCCAGTTCCCTCGTGCCAGCCCAGCGCAGTCCAATGGCGGCGTAGCCCTTTACACGGCCCTTATAGTAATATACAGAGTCCCTTAGAGTACAAGGCAACTTATAAAGCTCACTTATTGTGCAAGGCAACTTATACACACTCCCTTATAGACTTGGGTAAATTACTTTTAAAAAGTAATGAAATTACGTTACAAATTACATGGGTTAAAATGTAGTAAAATTACCTTACCGTTACAATTATTCAGAAGTAATGAAATTACTTTACATTTCATGAACAATAGTAACGAAATTACTTCGAAATTTTCCGTGATTTCCGAAATGTACACAAAACAAAATAAGAAAAATGGCGCCTATCCTACAACCAGCATGCAAAGAGATTCTCGTGTCATTTTAGTGAATATATCCATTTGACATTATTTTACAAGGCGATTCTAGGTGTTTATGATTAAAAAATCGTCCAAAAGATAAAGGTAAATCAATTCAGGCTTAAATTCATCTTACTCATCGTGAATTTAGTTCCACAACTTGCAAAAGATGTACGAAAACAACAGCGGAGGCGCGACAATTTGTAACGCGTTACTAACCTCAAATTACATGGAAAAAAGTAATGAAATTACTCGGACGTTACTTCAAAAATTTTGTAATGAAATTACTGGCTCGTTACCCAAAAAGTAATTTCGTTACAGTAATGCGTTACTTTCGTTACGTTACTACCCAAGACTGATAGTACATGCAACTTATACACACTCCCTTATAGTAATTCAACTTATACACACTCCCTTATAGTACATGCAACTTATACACACTCCCTTATAGTACATGCAACATATACACACTCCCTTATAGTACATGCAACTTATACACACTCCCTTATAGTGCAAGGCAACTTATACACACTCTCTTATAGTACATGAAACTTATAAAGCCTCCCTTATAGTACAAGGCAACTTATACACATTCCCTTATAGTACATGCAACTTATACACACTCCCTTATAGTACAAGGCAACTCATACAGAGTACCTTTAGTACAAGGCAACTTATACAGAGCTTCACCCTTTATACTGCAGTTCTTTATACAAAGTAGGTAACTTATAGATCTTCATTTACTGGAAGTTTTCATACCTAGAAGCTACATGTAACTATAGAACATTCAACAAACTCGTAACTTTATTATTTATAAAGTTGAGAAACCATCAATTTCAACAACAGAAAAGCTTCGCCTAACTTAAAGATCCATCAACCTAGTAGCTTCATTAACTAGAAGTTTCAAGAAACAGAAAAGCTCCATAGCAACAATTTTTGTGAAAAAATATGTCATCAGAAGTAATAAACTCACTGTACACAAATACTCAAATGATTAAATTTGTAAATTTGCAGTATTTATAAGGTTACAGACGACTTTATGAACTGCCCATGTTGAATTGAAATCTTGATTTGAATTTTAATTCGTTACCAAATTTTAAACCATTCTTCTTTTCAGTAATTGTTGACCAACTGCGATAAGAAGGCTAAATGTTATTTATTGTTTGTAAACCTAAATGACCATGCACAATAAATGGATGATGATGATTATATTAATAATATATTTTATAATTTATCTATATTATTAAATTAATTAATATATTATCTGACTTTGCTTCACAATCAAATCTTGTAGGAAATTCCTTCAGTATAGAAATCACTCCAAACTGAAATGACTCTGACTCAAAACATTTTTAAAATCTATCACATTTCCAAGTTAGTCACTCATTTCTAACTCGCCTCGGAGATTTAAATGTTGGCGCAGGTTTTAAGACGTCGAAGCAGATGTCGATGTCGTTTTCAAAACTCTATGAAACATTCTACCAGATAACTGAACGATGTTATTTGTTTTAATGAGGAATAAAAGTAAAAGTTGTCATTTTCTAGTTGGCTGAGAAAACCGTTGCAACCAACGCGCCCTAAAAGCCGAATTAAATCTTGCAGCGTCTGCCAGTGTTGTAAACTTCAATATAATTACGATTATTAAGTAATTATCCTATAATTACATAATAAGCTTCTGGAAAATACATGGTCCGAATTCGAGTTCGAAATTAATCGTTTCATGAGCGATCAAAGTTTTATGAAAACCTCGTGTTAAAGTCCAGTATTACGGGGCAGTATCTGTATGGAGAATCAATGTTAATACTGACCCTCTAATACTCTGGGACGATGACCTATATCGAGATCTCTTTCTATAGAAAAATATTACGACTACTTTGCATTAATAAGAATTACAAATGAAGAAGAACATATAAATATAAATCAGAAGTATTAAGTGTGATGGACTTAGACTTTTATGTCACCCCTTTAAGAAGCCCTTCTGTAGTTTTGTAAATGTAGGAAAAAAACAAATGCTTCAAGAACCGTTAGCATTACAACACATTTCTGGGGCTATTTACCCCGGACCAATATTATGCTATAATAAGTCTAAGAATGGTAATTAATGACGCATAACATTTTGAAAAATGCAATCTTTGATTCACTACTAAATCTCACTGAACAAATGAAGCGATCAATCAAGTTTCACACATCTTTTCAAATATTAATGTTTCATTTATTTTTATTTTGATGAAGAAATACCTCCAGCCTGCGATATTATTTCGTTATCAAGAAAGGGTTAAGAAAAGACAAAACCAAAATACACTTGGAGGAACAGTAATTAAGTTTGCAATAATTCGTAATATGGTTGAACGTTCTTGATAATCAGGTATATCTAAGCTAAGAACGGGTATATAACAGCTTTATGTAAGACAGCTAAGAACTGGTATGTCAGAGCTAAGATCGGGTATATCACAGCTATGAATGTGTAGTTTTACACAACAGATAAGAACGGGTATATCACAGCTGAGAACGGGTATACCACAGCTATGAAAGTGTATAAAACAGCTAAGAACGGGTATATCCCAGCTAATAACGGGTATATCACATCTAAGAACAGGTATATCACATCTAAGAACAGGTATATCACAGCTAAGAAAGTGTATAAACAGCTATGAAAGTGTATAAACAGCTAATAACGGGTATATCACATCTAAGAACAGGTTTATCACAGCTAAGAACAGGTATATCACAGCTATAAAATTGTATAAACAGCTAAGAACGGGTATATCACAGCTATGAAAGTGTATAAACAGCTAAGAACGTGTATCTTGTACGATACCAAAGTCAACGAGAGCCCGGGGAATTAACCCAGACAATAGAGACACATATATAAATACTAATCAGGCCGGTGATTACACATGAGTTATTCACTGGCACATGTGACATATCCCCGCAGGTTCAGACGACCAAGTATCATGTTCTTGACATGACATGAGATCTTGGAGCGTCATATCGCTGTTTAGGAAGGAAAGTAAGACAAATAGAAAATGTGTTCACGCATTTGAATGGTCGCTAAAAGCTAAAAACAATATTTTTTTTAAATGCTGCAGCATTTTTAACTATTTGGCACCATTTTAAACTTTTTTTTGTTTCTTAAACGCTTCAGACAGTAATAAAGGGTGATTTCATTTGTAGCAAAATTATGAAACGGTATAATTCAGTGCTAACATAAGTTACATACAATTTGCTAATCAAGCTGTACCTTTTGATCAAATAATCGCTAGTTTTCAGTGGAAGGATTGCCCTCAAATCCGCAATTTCTGGGATTGTGGCCTCTAGTTGAAGATCTGAGTAAACTAATTGCTCTTTGAATTGTTGACCAATTCTAGTAAAGTCAGCTGAAATTTAGAACAGATTTCAAAGCCAGAATTTCTCAATTCTGACTTTCATACAGAAACCGAATATAAATGAGATAATCGTTTTCAAAAATGTGTCCAAGATCGCATTTTTGAGATTCGTTGGGTAAGAAATCTTTGAATTATCTGTAAAAGTTTGGCGCCGATTAGCGTCATGCAGCAACACATGTGCAAATCATAGAGTTCCAGGGGGAAGAGGGGGGGGGGGGGGGGGATTTGGATCGAATCTTACTTATAGTTACGCAGTTCTGTCTGTGTGTCAGGAACGCCTGCGCGCGCATCCTCTCAATTTCGCGCGCACACTCTCTATGTTGTATTTAAAATTAAAATGGTCGACGTTACATTGCCCAAATCATGTCCAAAATACATCTTCTGCTCTTTGTGCATAAATAAATAACTGAAACTTACCTAAATGGCAATCCTTATCCCTTTGTGTTTATAAGAAATGTATTTTAACACAGAATAACTGTCCAAATCTTTACATTATATTGAAAACGGCACTATTTTGTATTTAAAATGGTGGCCTTTCATTGCCAATCGTGTCTAAAAATACGTCTTTTGCCTTCGCAAAGTAAAGAAATAACCATAACTTACCTAAAACGTAATCCTTATCCCTTTGAGTGTGTAAAAAATCTACTATAACACATAATAACCGTTCAAAAGAGACATTACATAGAAAACTTCTTTACTCCAAGAAACGTCAAAGTGTAATTTTTAAAAAAATTCATTTGATCTGTATTTTAGAGGGCCATGAAAACCAAACAAAGCCGATAGATTTTTAACATTGGCCTCAAGATGCAATTTGCAAACGATCAAACGTATTATTTTCTTCCTACATTTAATCAACACGGTTCTGTAACCCTCAAACCAACTAACCGACGAAGTTTTTAAATAATGTTGTTAGATTAATCATTTTCAGTCGTTTCTTATTTCGGGTAGAGTGGTCTGTATTGAGTCATGTATTGACAACGAATTCATGTTGCTGTTGATAAAGTTTGAAGCACCAATGTTTAAGTTTTACATTGTTAACTGAATATCTATACTTTAATTAGTGGTAGAACGGCTGAAGTCCATTTCAATATGAACAGTATTTCTGACATCAACCAATCATTTGTAATGGTGACATGAGTTATTGTAAGAGAATACTTCAATATAACGTTATTTGTTAACATCAGTGAAACGGTACTTGATAGAGCTTGATTACAATCCAAAATTGTGCACCGCAAATCAAACAAATTTACTTCCGCCCTACATCTGAGGAACGTATAATATAATGAAGCCGTAGATAACATGTAATAGCATAACAAATGAAGAAAAGGCCGTGGGCATCAGGTCACGGTATCAACGTAATGAATATATATATATTTTTTTTTACGGCGCATACATTGTTTTTCTTCTTATTTTTACTTAGTACGAATACTCTGGTGTAAATTTGAAAACTTATATGAAATTGTTTTACCATAATAGGTATGATCAAATTGCTTTTCTTCGTTCCTCATTTTTTAACGTTTTCTGTTAAGATTGGGTCATCAACGACGTCAAATGTATTAACGACGCATACTCTGCTGACAAATATTGCTGTCGTTTTATATTTACGCATAACTCACTGGTGCACATTGGTCATGTTTTACATGACGGGTCCCTCTAGTGAATACATAATAAGCAAAAATATCGAAAATCGATTTTAAGAGAAATAGAAGTAATTTAAAGAATTTTAATGATCACATCGAGCAAAATTTCTGTTTAAAATGCTCTAAATTCTGTACTGAAATTCAAAGAAATTTCGGGTCTGGGCGGCCCGGACCCGCGTGTTGTTCTGAGGCCTTGTTCCAGACCCAAATCGGACCTAAGGTTAATTTCACTATTCATTTTAAAAAAATCCACAACACAACTGGATTTACAATAATTGAATAAGTGTCATAGAATTAACACAAAAAGATCGCGTTTTATTACAGTAGGTATATGCAATTAAATAGTAAGAGGCCCCCAAAAATATCTTGGAGGGATCTGCGACGCCACTGATCGACGTCGTGTTCCGTGTCCCCCAGCGACGCAACTTCGCAGCTCGCATCCAACAAGTGTCGGTTCTAACCTCACTCACACCACGCCAGGAGAAACTCAACCGCCGAATACAATTAAAATATATAAATATTAATTAGCTTTGTAATTACACATCCTGTGTTTTCGACGTCACTGCGACGACATTATTTCCGAAAAAACAATTCGTCGAAAGGAAAGGAAAAAAAGAAGTATAGAAGTGAAACACGTCGAATAGTTTATCATAAATGAATAAAATTATTGTGCGTATTTGTATTTATGGCCGTGTCGTATGGCGTGCATGTGGCCGTTGTTTCCGCCGCAGCACAAGAGATGGCGGGAGGAGCGCGAGATAAGCGGGGCTAGCTGGACAGATGACACAGAACAGAAACACACCAAATGACTCTCTGCAAACAAACATTTTCCGGGGCTGAGCGCCTCGAACCCGCTTGCTGCTGTGGGGCCCTCCCGCCAGAGGGCCCCTCTGGCCCCTTTTGCCTTGAAAAGCAAAAAAAACAAATTTTGAAATTCCAATGAATTTTTAAATTGTTATAGATTCTTAATGTTTTTTAAATTTGTCTCTTCTGCTTTTCAATTATTATAATTTTTTCATAATTATTTTAGATTTTTTTGAATTTAGAAATTTTATGGAATTTCTATTTAGAATTTGGAAATTCCATGGAATTTCTAAATTTGTTTCTTTTTGCTTTTCAATTTGTCTATGTTATGTCAGAAATGTAATTGTTTTCGATAATTCTCCTGATGAAGGTTTTTTATTTTTTTAACAAATCCAAACTAAAGAAGGAAAACGAAAATAAATTCACCATAATATTGTGTTATACGTGGTCAGCGAGGTCCAAAAGGTTGGCGACCGTTGATGTACAACACATTTGTCAAGTAGGTACTCATGTATCTGTGTCTTGTATTACATGTTTGTACATGCCACTCTGTTTTAAATTTTACTTTCTCAACATTTGATCCAAAAACCTCGCTCGATTTATGTCAAACTACAGCCAATAAAGTTTCTGATTGCTATAGTTTACGTCAGGGATTTCCCTGGACTCCTGATTAGAATGTATTTGAAAGAATTACGTCACAGACCTGTTGTCAGCTGCGCGATTACATCGTCGACATCACCAGACATCATCCTGTATCAAAACATCAGATGTTAGAGGTTATGACATCCATAGTTCACGACATCCATAGTCCACGACATATAGTTCACGGTAGTTCACGACATCCGTAGGGACTTCTTCGGTTTAAAGCACTATGGTCAAAATATCACAGATTGTTTGAGAAAAAACATATACTCATCAATAAAAATCAAAAGAGTTTATTTCTTTATTATAAAATCATAAAAAAATAAGAACGTACGTAATTTTATTGGCCCAACAATGACATTTACATAAATTAATGTGGAAGCCTGAAAATAGGCATTAATCCAAGATTACCTACATCCACTAAAATAATTTTGATGGGTATTTGATCTCTTTTTTTTCACTGTTCAATTCAATTAGGGCAATTCAAATCTTCAAGATTCACATTTTTGTGTGTTCTCTCACGGTTTTAGGTTAAGTTAGCGTTATATTTTTCATATCGTATAGTAATATTCAATTTTTGCGAAGTCCGTTTCAAAGATTTGCTTCAATTCTAGTGTAAATTTATCTCAAATTGTCAAATTTCAGCTGGGAAAATATAACAGATTATAAACCAGAATAACCAAGATTGGGATATTATATTTCTGCTGTCACACAATAGAGAAATTGGGAAATTCAAATGTGCAGATTCGAATTGCCCAACTATAGAACTGTACAGGCAGTGGAATACCCACTTCGAAGTTCTTATTTCTTTGATTGATCTTGATCGAGTGCTAAGACAGTGTCCTGCACCTGTTGACAGGCCGAGGCACATGAATACGCATGAGGTCACACATTGACCTGTGACTGATGGATGTCATCTGTCATCGCAGCATCCGACAGCGCCTCGTCTGGACCTGGAGGTTGGGTGAAGGTGAAGCTAGGCGGGGAATATGCTGATGTCACATGCCAACTACTTGTACAGTCTAATGAGCTCACACAATAGCTAATAGTTGTCACCGACATCGGTATTGTGCGAGCAGGCCAAGGAAATAACATGTTGTTTTAGGAAGAATGTTACTAGCAGTGGTTAAAGCCAGAATTCATTGTAAACTGTGTCTGAAATGTGTAAAGGGATTAAACAAATGAACAAATATGAATCAATCTTTTGAATTCTTCAAGAAATTTTACATATATTTCCAAACATGCATAAAATGTTTGTAAAATGACAATAACATTTGAAGTAACGACAGATTTTTCTGAAAAACATCCTAAAATATTTGTCCCGATGACAATTCGAAAAATTTGAAGATGATCGGTCACGATTTTCAGGATCCTGCGCAAAATCTTTGCACGAGACCGCTTAGACTTACCTACATTAGCATGACAAATTTCAGATCGATTGTATGAACGGTTTGCCAATAGGAGTGATAAAAAAAATCACAAAAAACACAGAGAAAATGTCATAAGATACCATGGTGACGTTCGCTACGCTCGCTAAAAGAAAAAGTATCCCCTCTTCCAGTATTTCCCAAATTGCATTCCATTGGTTATGATTGATATTTTTTACAGAGCACACATTCATTCAAATTCTTGCGAGAACTGATGTCTATCCACCAAAATCACTATTTGACAGATATCAATCGTTTTTATCACGGCCTTCTGAACGAGGCGTCTTACACATTTTTCTTGACGCCTCGTTCAAAACAATTGCAATCGGTCAAAGGCTGATTTTGGTGAATAGACATCTAATTTTCACAAGAGTTCAATGAATGTGTGCTGTAATGAAATAATATGTCGATTATATTTGATTGTTGACACTGAGGTAAGCATCAATTTCTGTTATTTCGGATGTAATTATAAATTTTACTGAACTGTTACGAATGACATGCAGCGCACTGGGTACACACTCACGTGAGGGGCCATCTTTACTGATATTAGCGCATTCTATATGGTTTAGTTTCGAATAAGTAACTCACGTAGGGTCTGAATGAGGATGTCAGAACTGATCTGTAGGTGCAAAGTGTCACAATGTATTTAATTGGCCTGCAGACAACAATGGCGAGAAGAATGCTGTAATGAGCCATGTGGATTGGAGGCGATGAATTATGAATTATTCTAATGAGGTGGAGACTTGATTACAGGTTGCTCTGCTGGATGCTGTGACATCGCATTGATTAGGGATGTACCATAGCACACGTGGGCCGAGCAGCTCATTGCAGTACCGGCGAAAACGTTTAGTGAAACCAAGTATTGGTGTTTTGAGAATACATCTTTTATCAAGTTCAAATGACCTATTCTCAGTGTAAGAATCTAAATCCATTACTACATTTTATTTGTCATTAGTACCTGAAAACGTTTAGATTATGGATAAATAAACCAAAGAAAGTGAAAATAATGAATGTAATCCTGTAGGTTTGAAAACGATTTTGTTTTGAAGTACTAATACAAGTTTTATATAAAGTTCAAATGATTTTTTTCCCCAGTGGAAGAAGTCTCTTAGAATTTGTTTTCATTTTAGTTGATATTGATTAGTCAAACAATACCTATAATAAAGTTTTGAAATAGGAGGATATATAGTAAAATACATTATGTTTAAATAATAATTCCAATAATATTAATGTATTTCGAGAGATCTGATCTGAATGACACTTAGAACATTATAATAGACGTCAGATCAACGTAGGTAAAAAGATAAATTGAAGATTTCACCGATTTTCAATTGATGATTAGGGGTATTTTTACATTTCGAAAACGTTTAAAATAAGTATAAAATATAACTAAAGCTATGTTCAAAACAAAATCAAATTAGAGATTGTGTAAGTTATTGGGCAAGATTCAGTGGAGTGCTGTATTACATTTTGCCTTTACCGAAATCATCTGTTATAAAACATTGCACATCCAGAAGAAAATCGCGTAGTAATCTATTGTATTCAATGTCTAAACGAATGTTGGTCGAATTTCATGTAGAGGTTTCATAACAGCTGGTAGAAATTAAATGATACTTATTCAGAAATATCTTAAAAGTGGAAACTGCGGTTAATAGAGATCAACAATAGGATATGTATTGACTAATTATGCAAATAATAGACAGCCACAAATATTTTGTGACATTATTAGAATTTGAATATTATTTAGATTCAGATTTATGCACTGATTTACAATTTACGATGTACCTACGTTTGTAATAGTCTTTTCGTAATAAAGAAGTTTTTTTAAACTTCCATGTAAAAAAATGTATTTTGTGTAGTACTTATATTTATACCGTTTACTTCTGGGTCTGTGACGTATTGGCCCAGAACGCTGAAATCTCTCCTAGTGACTCAGTGGTTGACATATAACGGATGTCCCAGACAGCCTGCACGCATGCGCCCTGGGCATGTGAGAGTACCAGCTGCAGCTGTGTCTGACACAGCATCCGATGTGGGGATTATCTCGCAGACAGGTATCCCACCCACAGCAGCACCCACCCCTGCATTCATATTCAACACAATACTGTCACCAACCATTCAGCATTGTGTATAGGAGAACAGGGTTCCAGGGTAGTTGCTTGCCCAGGAAGCACGATGCAGGGGGGGGGGGGGGGGGTTACATTTCGATACCTCTGCAAAACCTTATGCACTTTTTCCATTTTTGACTTTTTAACACTAAAAAATTGAAAATAAATCGTTCAACATTGTTGCAAAAACTTATTTTGTCGAGCGATCACCCATGCTGTCTTATGGCAGCCAAGTAAACTCGTTTCATTCCATCTCATAATAAAGAGAATCTCATTTTGTTTGTGTACGGTTAATGTAAAAAAAAACATTTCTTTTGTGAAACATTGCACAACATTTGTGAAACATTTTTTAAACATTTTTGAAACATTTCAAAAAAACATTTCAATGGAATATATAGACAGGAAAAAACGATCCCAACTTGATATTTGAAATGAAACAAAATTTCAAACGATTTTCCTATACCTATACCTCCCATGTTATTTGTACATCTCTGATGACAATATTGAAAACTCTTTATTGGGCAGCAGTTGCAAACTATACAGGTGGTATGTAATGTTTTTTTTTCCCATGTTTATTTAAAAAGCAATGTGCTGTCGAGTGATCGAGTTAAATCTTGTGTAGTACGAGTGTATTTGTCACTGTAATGACAGTGTAATGAGTGTAATGAGTGTAATGAGTGTAAGAGTGACAGGTATGCGACGACCCCGGGCGGACATTTGGCGCTGGTACACCTGCCACCTGCGAGGTTACAGGTGGACTTGGGCTCATTGGGTCAGGGGCAAAGAGGCCGCTTTCCATAATAAAACACTTGGCCAGCGAGCAGGATAAGACCCGGGTTCGATCCTCGCACTTCCAAGAACACAACATTATACTTACAAGTTTCATGTCAGACCACAAAGAAGATTATCCATGTAATATTTGGCTCACACTTTGCACGAAATGGCTCCGAAAATGAAGCTATGACAAGCCAAGACAAAGTATAATATATAAGCTTTGTCTTATATTATAATTGAAATATAAATTGTAATATAATTGAATTACAATGACTTTATAGTAATTGTAAATCAATTATATTTTTACAGTGTACCAAGATGTTTCATATTAGATTTCATGGTAGCACAGCTAAAAGACTTCAAAGCTCGGGTACACTTAACAAATCATAAAACGGTATTTGAACGAAACGGATTGGCTGCTGGTCAGGTTCCTTAGTCAATCAATCCTTGTTATTATCAATGAAATCAGAGCTCATCCAGAGTTAGATAACTCGTCAGCACATAATTCATGGGATGATGCCATCAAGCCTTTATCAGCCAATCCATTTCTATCAAAAACCGTTTTATCATTTGTTCAGTGTACATCCAACATTTTCATTTTTATTTTATTTTTTACTTAAAAAGTGATATCCCCCAACGATATCTAAATTTATTTTATTTTCATGGAAGCTAAAAATATTGTGATTTTTTTCCCCGTGTCATGAAGAGTAAAACAATCCAACTTCTTATTTCATAAACTCATTCCAAGAAGATCCTGCAGAGGCGCTGTATTTGACATCTTGTATTCGACATCACACAACGGCGATGTCGCAGGGTTCTGAATCTGGCTAATGTAATCCCCCCCCCCCCACTAGCAGGGGCTGTATGCAGATCGCTCTTCTGCTGGACTCAAAGACAGGGGTTCGACTCCGCTGGACGGCGATGCGCCTCGTGGATTTGCATGACGCTGCTGGATGTTTTGCGATTAACAACTCAACAACACTCGACCCTTTTAAACATCCAAGTCATTTGCGTGGATACTAGCAGCAGAAGGAGCGAAGTCCATTGCAATGATTCTTAGATTTGCTCACGAGAAAAAAGAGTGACTAACTGCAAAGTATCTAAGATTTGTAGTACCCAAACTATGGGTAGTATAGAACATTTATAAATGTAAAATATCTTTTATATCTCAATTCTCAACTAATTATAACTATAGCTAAATGAACACTTTACTTACAGTGCTTTTTACATAATGCATAATTAGTGTGGTTATAAAAGTTGACTATGAAGAATACCTATGCTCGCCAGAATCTATACCCTGCGAAATATTGCGAATCAAGAAATATTGATATTTCTATGAAATGCGTTGAACTGACTTTCCCCATCTTTGTAGCCTCTTAGATTAGACCTAAGACATGGTGATTCCATTTGGAAGAAACTGCCGGTTATTATGTGAATTAACAAGCAATATACCTAATACTTATAGAATTTCTCTTCATTCATTTAATCCCTTTTGAAGAAATATTTATACTTTATAGTAGACCTCGAGAGGCTACAAGGGGCCTATTCTATAATTTTAAAATTCCGGATTCGGCCAGAATCCGATTCGGTGCAACGTTAATTCATAAACCCTTGAATCGGATTCGTGCCGAAACGGGATCTTTTAAGTTATAGAATAGGCCCCATGGTGAGGATTTGGGGAGCAGAAGAAACAGGATGACTTTTGTGTTTGTTGATGTTATGAAAATAAATAAGAACACTCAGCCTATAGAATACATTTTGAACTTTTCCGTATAATTAATGTCCACTCCTCAAAAATAACTTGGAAAATCGTATGCCATCAGCAGATAATAATGCCTTGATGCTGTTTGTGAAATGCACGTCAACGATGTTGCCGCAGAGAGAAAAGCAAGATGGCAGCACAGTGCGTCGTTAATGGCGTAAAAACCAGTAATTTATTGATACATAGAAAGCAATAAAAATGCAGCTAACTGCTGTTATGTGACGCGCATGCGTAACTCAGTGCATTTCTAACAGAAATATCCCTCCAACTCATCGTTCTTAGTGCATTAATTGTGCAGCACTGTAAAAATAAAAGACAAATGGAGTTATTTACAATGGTTGAAAAAAACTGTTTTGGCTTACATTTTGCCTGCGGCTTTGAAAATGTGAGCAAACAGATTTTATCAATTGTAAAATGCACACTTTTATTACTTATATTTAGGTGTAGAAGAATTTCACATGATCTATTACAGATAATTATTATGTTTGTTTTTAATTTTATATTCAATCTTCATTTAATTTTATGATTAATATTTATGAAAATTTCCTTAAACGAAGCGCTCTGAATGGTATAGATATTTATATGTGCAATATGATTAATCAGATTAAAAATATTATAGTAATGATGTTGGTATAAAACTAACTGAATCAATACAAAAATAATAAATAGCTAATTTAAATGTATAATTGTGGTTAAGGTTAGTTACCTGTCTAAAAATACTACAAGAAAATTAATTTTTAATCGTTTCGTATCTAAAGCATCACTTTATGTTTTCATCAAAGCTGCTGAAGGGCTCTATACCAAAGTATTAGTATATGGCAGGGTGACATGGATTGCCAAGGGTCGAGGGGGGGGGGGGGGGCAAGACCCCCTCGCCGTCGCCAGTAGCGACATTATCGCAGAAAATGTTCGAAAAAGATGTAAATTCAAATATAAACAAAAGACGACACGAGAGCTCATGCTTCATGTAATGTTATCAACAAACTTACAGAAGTTTCGGCTAGGTGTGAGTAAGTAATTGCGGGCAAAGCGTGCTGGGTTGCAACTAGGGCTAAACGTGTATTGCGACATGCTTATCTCCCGGAATACATGCATTAACCAGCTAATTCACACCTGCGTTTCCCCGAGGACGCGAGATAACAACGACCGACACTGAAAGGGAAGAACAAGAGTTCGAAAAGCGCGAGAAATTCGGAGTTTTGTTGGAAAATCACGCGAAAATGTCGACTGTTTTCCATGCAATTTGTCATGCAATTTTCACGCCTTTGAAGTGAGTTAATTGTTATCGGGTAGGAGTCTGCTTTACCGACGGCAGGCGACGTGCGGGGAACATTGGCGCCACCGGGGGGGGGGGGGGGGGGGGGGGGGTCCCCTCTGGAAGAAGTAGGAGTAAAAAAACTTATTTTTTTAAATAAATCTTGTCTTAAAAAATACCTTAGGTATACTTAACAAAAAAACACATTTTATAAGCTCAATTCAGATTCTCAGTCCAACCCAGACTATAGGTTCTTCCATCGTTTTTTTTTACAACTTTTCCACGGTGCCATAACAAAAATACTAGGAAAACGCTCGGTGTAACGCGCTGATAAGCGAGCACCGCGGTATGCGCAGCACATCTAACCATTCTAATCGAAATTCAGTAAATAATCCCTGAATAATCACTTATCACAGAAGAGAATTCAGATTTTATTCAGAAACTGGAAAGATTGACACAATTTATGAAATTCAATACGTTCAACGTCACAAGACCAAATGTCAATGTTGAAAACAAATGTCACTATCAGGAAAGTACTACAGACATTTGGAGTGATTGGTCCAATAGCCTAATATAGGTATAGGTATTTTATAAACTTTCGAAAAACAATTCGTTGCTGTGGTAACAACATTAATCCAATTTCCAATGAAACCAATGGACCGATCTTGCTGAAAATCATTTTAAACACATTCAGAATGGTATAATATTAGATTTGTGAAAAAATTGGCCTTATCCGTTATACTTCGTTTGGCACAGACGACGACGCACAGACGATTTTCTTGGTGAATCCATCGGTTTTACACTTTTATTCTCATAGTTATGTTGAGAACTAATAACTATTGCCTCACTCTATGATATTTCTCCTCCCGCCTGTGTTGAGCGCGCATGAATGGTCACAAACAACATTGTATCCTATCAGGCTAATTGATATTATTATCTGCAATTGCACAATCCGCGTTCACCTCGCCTCGGTGTAATAACGCGATAATTCAAGAGGCAATTAAATCCCCGCCTCAAGGCAACGGAACGCGTTGGAGAGTCTGCTTTATCTGTGTAGGAAGCAATCAGATGAATTGCATTGATAATGATAATAATCAGCTTATTTCATTTCTCTTCATTCCAATTATACAAACTTCAGGTAAGAACGAATTATTGTCTTAAGGGGGAGCAATCGATCGACATATACAAAAAAAAATTATTCTTGAAATTACAAGTTCAAAAAACGTTTTCCTACATTTCAACTATATTTAAGTACAACAGACTCATTAAATGTTCTGTAGTTTGCAACTCCAGTCCAACAATGAGTTTTCAATTTTATGTTATCAGAGGATGAACAAAACTTTAACATGGGAGGTATAGGAAAATCATTTCGAATTTGGTATATAACTTTTAAAATAGCACACGTTGGTATTGTTTTCAATTTTTTCCCTGATAGTATGCCCATATGTCTACCATAAAAAAAGTTTTTTGCTCAAATCTATCGAGACAAAAAAAATAGATCTTCATTTTAGCCTAAAAATGACACGATTTTCTTATTCCGCCATAAGCTAACATGGGGGAGACAAATCAATTTATCTCAGAAACTGGACACGAGAAGTGTTTCATTTTTTCATGGATTGTGTATTGCATGATTATCAATAAGTCACCAAAATTTCAAGTAAATCGGAAACATTGAGGTTATGGTGGTTCTACCTTAACTCTACGCAGTTGACCAGTCCTGTCCCATCTTTACATTTTAAATTTAAATTAATAATATCTTTACCCATCTCACCACTCACCAGAATAGTTAAATCGCAAATTGGAGGAGTCACTGTAAAAATAACTGAAAGCCAAAACAGCGTCAAATTCAATGGCAAAAACTGTTTTGGCTCACTTTTTGCCTCACTTTTTGCCTTAAGGTTTTGAAAATATGAGCCAAAACTGTTCTCAGCAAAGGGCTGGAAATAAGTAGAATTTTTACTGACATTAGTAGGAAATTTACTGATATTAGTAAATTTCTTACTGATCTGATGTTAGTAAAACTAAAAACTAATTACTGAAAATGATTAATAACCTATCAATGTTTTTCCTCTTGGGGATGATTAGGCATTTTATTACTCATTTGAAGAGAGAAAAATCTTAAAGGAAATTTTAATTTCTCAACGTTTTGGCTGACGAAAAGTGCAAAATAAGGTGATTATCATGAGTCATGACATATTTTACAATACTGGAATCTTCCAAGAAGAGAAACCAAAAGACATGCAAACACTTTGGACATTCTCGAATCTCGATGTATCCAAATGCATCCCAATAGTGTTTTAATGGCTAGTTTGAAGGCATTTGATTGGTCTGCAGAAAACACTCTAGTTCCAGATGCAATTGATTATTACAGCCTTAATATTTTTTAAGGCTGTCACATAGTTTTGCTCCATTTGTTCTCGACCAATACATAAGAACTCTGCAAGGAGAATTCCACTGGCATTTCTGCAACTCGAGCAAAAAGCATGGAATGATCTGGCGCAATGATATATCATCGATCCACGGTACCCAATAGCAGTGATAGTCGTGATGATTTCTTCTATTTCTTCATGATTCTCTGTGAGTGCGAGCGAGAGAGGAGATATTTGAACACGGCGGGGGAGTGGGGAGTGGGCGTGGCCACCGTCACGCTCGACCAATCACGACGAGGTCCCCTGCGCGCGGGTGATGGCGGGAACAAAATGGTCGGCTGGAGGTTCCAGAGTTGACGCATAGATGGCGGGTGGAGCGCATTCCGACGCACGATCACAGGGCGTTCCAAAACCTACGCTCACTTGCTGAGCAGACGGTTCTTGATGTTTTCATACAGAAAACTCCCTGATTGACGAATGAATGCACTATTACAGTGTACTTTCAAATAATGTAATAAGTAATAAAAACTTACGGATGTACTTTTTTAAATTTTCTTAAAATGACTTACATTTTGAACCAAGATAGAAAAGAGATAGAAATAGAAAATACTATTATATAAGCGGTCATTTCTTGAAACATTTGTTCGAGCTTTAACAGTTTGTAAGCTTTTCGAAAGTTCCACTTAGAGACAAAAAAAAATTGTATCTTTTTAGAAATAGGCCTTCCCTTGAGCTACAATCTTTCTAGGACCGACCGATTTAGACATTTCTGAGAATACACTATATTTTATGATTTTCCTAAACAATTCTTTTTTAAGTTTTAGGTAGGTATTATAGTCAAGGAAACTAGATGGTTCATACTCTATCTCTCTCTGCTTCATATAAAAACATGTTTATGTTATGGGTCAGAGAGAGGCAGAGTATGAATCATCTAGTTTCCCTGACTGTACACATGGTACTCCATAGGTACATTACATCCAAAAACGATCGCCCAATATATCTGATTGACTAAATGTTAGATCACACCATCAAAAGTGAGTCCAAGCGATCTCTTGTCTCACTCTAGTAGGTGACCTCTCATATCAATGATAATAACAAGAACGGAACATGTCCATCAGTTATTCAAATTTGTTCACCATTTTTTATTTTGCCAAGCGTACGTATAGTAGTATACATATAAAATTGGTGATGTTCCGATAATCAAAAAGCTATCTATTAAAATCGTATCCGATGAACCTACTTGGCGAAGTGATGCTGGACAGATGTCAGTTGGCATGACAACACTATCACTGCATTGGGAAGGGAGCTGAGAACTGAGCTGGTCGCGCCTTAAACAACACAACACTGCATTATTCAGTCACGTGTTAGCAGGCTTTACTCCAGAACCTCTTTGACTCGACTACACTACCTTATATACAAACTCTACTCATTACAACAACCACTAAGACAAAACAACAGAATAAAACTGTTTTCGCTAACATTTTGCCTGAACGCTTTGAAAAGGGGTACCAAAAGAAATGTTAGTCATTGTTATTCAGTGTTCAAAATGTTAAAACTTTATGTGAGAAACTTAATGAAAAACTGTTTTGGCTAACATTTTGCCTGAAGTGGCTTCGATAATTGTGAGCCAAAACAGCTTTTAGTCACTTCAGCTATATTGGTTTTTATTTTTACAGTGTTCGATAGAATAGTTTTATGAAGTATGTATACCAGACCTCAAAGTAAACCCATTGACCATTGACTTTTTACCATTTTCTGGGAATACCTACTATTGAGAACATTTAAGAAACACTTTAAATTAAAAAAATATATATATATTTTTCATGAAATATATGAAAATACCTTCATTCCTTAAAATATTTCTGAATTATTTTCAATAGCATTCCCAGAAAACGTGCATCAAAACTACCTCCGAAAGTTGCATAACAGTGGAGTAAATGAGCCTTGGATGTCGGCATATTGTGACAATGTGACGTCTTTCATCTTGTGCTGTGCATGGTGCGATGTCGGGATAGTACCATGCGATGACGTCATACAGTCTGCACCTGCGCGGTCGCCATGACTCGCGATCTGGACGCAGAACAATCGCCGGATGCGCCGGGGCTGGGGCGCCGGGTTCGAGGCCCGTGTGGGACAACGCACACCATTCTCAGACGTCAATTCACAGCGGTTCAAATCCGAATGCTTTTTATTACATACAGTGTTGATCAAGTCTTGATATATTTTAAAAGATACGAGATACAAAGTACAAATACCTAATTATATATTTTAAGTCAAAAGTGAAAAGTAAATTCAGACATCGCACCATGAGCATGCACGAGATGATAGACTTCACATTTTCACAAAATCCGGACACCAAGGCCCGTTATTTGCTCCATGCAACTTTGGGGGGTAGTTTTGATACAAATATTCCGGGAATACTATTGAGAAAATTTCAGACTATTTAAAGGAATAAAAGTTATTTGCATATATTTCATGAAAAATACGATTTTTTTAAAAAGTATTTCTATGTTCTCAAGAGTAGGTATTCCCAGAAAATGGGAAAAAGTCAATTGTATAAGAGGGTTCTCTTTTAGGTCTGGTAAACATGTCGATATCAAGCTGTTATATCGAACACTGTAAAAATAAACAACTATACACTACCTAATTGAAAACAATCATAGAAGAAGGAGTGAAAACATGAATAATTTTGCAGAATTGCAGTTTAATCATATACATTTATTCATTTTTTCGACTACATACTTATTTATCCACTTTTATCCCAAGCTCCACATCTATTCCTCAACATTATCCTTGTCCAACCCTTCCTCGTCGTCTCAACTGTATCATTCTCGCACAGCGAACCTCCGGCCTCCCTGTTCTCCACCACGTATCCACCACGTATCTCCACCACGTATCCCAACCCTCTCCCCGTCTCTCTCTGCATGTATCCTCTCCCACTCCCTCTCATGCATATTCATGACCTGAGGGTCTGCTCACTCAGCCAGCGGCGATGTTTACACTCAGCGCCGGAGACGGAGTGATAATTTGTTAAATTAATTAGTTTTCCATCCCTCTCCTTCGCGCTGATCAGAGCGTAGTTCTGTCTCGCTCGCGTATTGATTGTCTTGGCTTGTCTTATGCAGACAATGAGAGCGAGAGGGATGGGAGATGGATGGAGTGTGGGAGAGCGAGAGAGAGGGGGTGTGATTAGAGACAGACTTAGCACGTGGTTATATTCAGGCGTTTGATGGAGTTGAGACTTACAGACTGAGAGAATTACTTCGTCAGGGGAGTCTTATACACTTTAGATACCTATACACTTTGCTGCAGAAAGTACACTTGAAACACTCTACAAAATAACGATAAATTCCATTCAATTCAAGTTTATTTGCGTTGTAACTATTTCACAATTACAGTGGCAAATGCGTCTACGATTAAATAAATACCAAAGTATAAAAGATAATACACGATAAAAGAAATAAATAAGATACAAGAACAAACTAATTACCTAATTGATAATCGCTAAGAAACAACAAACCAAAACGTTTGCAATTTATTTTGACTACAGTTTATAAAATGTAAACAAAACAACTAGGTAGTTATATCACGAAGCGGTTCGATCTGAAAGCTGTGACTGATTCATGATATTCTGGCTTTGAATTTTACAGTGACAAATAAAAATAAATAAATCATTTTGTTATCTAAAAATTCAGTGAGATTTGATTGGAATAAAGTGCAAGTGCGGTTATTCACGGAATAGGAGTGTTTCTCTTCTCTATTGGGCGGAGAGGAATTGAAAGCTTTCGCAGAATTGAGGGAATGTTGGCGTGGAATGAATACCTATGACATACGTAGTTGTGTGGAAACGTTCCGTAATTAAATGATCTACTAGTATTAAAGTATCTTAAAACTATTCCCAGAAAGATCACTGTAAGAAGCAAACGCAAAATAGATTTTATTTACAATGGCTAAGAAATATGTTGACTCAATTTTCGAAGCCATTTCAGGCGAAATGTGCTAAGCTAACTGGTATTTCTGAACACACCCTGGACTTGAAAAATGTTCCTCTTGTGAAGCGTTTTTTTCTCATTGATATAAAAAACACACGTTAAAATTTGGACTTAGACCGTTACTTCTCCAAGCCCACGTAATATTCAGACTAATCTGTATCATTGACATATTACGAACATTTTATGTGTGTTTCGAAATATTTTTCAAATTTTTATCACTGATTCTTTGACGCATTTTGTTTCCGTTATTTCCAAGGTCTCTAGAGCAGAAGCTTGCAAACACATACTGCAGCTCGCTCATCAACGCGTTACACAGAGCGGAATCAGGTGACGATGTTCTGCTGGCTATCAACTAACTGAGAGCCTGCTCCTGGCAGCTATCTTGTGCCAGCGTGGAGCCAGCATGGAGCTAGCATGGAGCTATGGAGCCAGCACGGGGAAGATGAGTTACGGACCGAGAGCAGACAGCGCGCTGTGAATTGTTTCGGAGAGATGCAGATTTATGTCGCCTCATCCCTGCGCCGTGTTTTACATTGCCAGCCGCTTTCACACTCTCCCATCAGCAGCACAGATCTACACTTGCAATACAGTCTTCGGCTAAGTTAGGACTGTGTGTCAGAGCAACAACCAATGACACTTCTGGAATGACTGTTTCATCATACTGATTTTAGCAGAGTATTGAAAAAAAATCCTCATGCTTAATATAACTATGTTATTTATCAAAAACAACATTTAAAAAATGTAAGATTATTTTTACGTTGTGAATTGGACCGCTCTATTCTGTACAATTTTTGTTATGGAAAAGAAACGGAATCGGGAATCATTAATTTGTTTCCAATGTTACCTCAAAACATAATATGACGAAAATCGGAATAAAATTCCCCTCTCATTGGGAAGGGAATATAGAAGCTCTGGAGGCCTATTCTGTAACTATATGATGGAGTAAAACGATTCTGAATTTCATAATTTTTCAGCATTTTTTTAAAAAGAAACGCAGATCGATTCATTTTAATTTTCATCAGAAATATAATGTTATGAAAAGTCTCCGTGCTTTAACGTGTACCTTTAGTCCTTCATGCAGCAATTGACAAACCTTCTTCTTCAGAGTTTGAGTTACGTTTTAGACATTGAAGTGAAGTTCAAGAGATCCTTCGTCTTACACAACTCTTGTAGCAACCTTCACACCGTCTGACTTCACACAATACACGTCTAGATGTAACAGTCCTCGCCCGGCATGTTCCATCACAGTCGTCCTCCTTTCTTTCCTTAGCAATCCTTCGGAGTGTTATAAACCACGTTTTAAAATGATTTCATTTTTATCTATAGTCGATCGCTATAATATATTGATAGATCATTTTACACTTATTATACCACAAAATGGTTTACATTTTAATACTTTGCTACTCATCAACTGCTTATAGAGTACAAGCATGGGGATAATATTGTGCTTGACGAAAAATAAATTTTGTGAACTTGGTTGGAAAAAATTAACTGTGGGTATTTAATATGAATTATTTAAAACGCACAGAAAACAGTAATATACATCCATAGTGAATTGAAATACGATCCACTCGATCAAAATAAAAATACATGGCTGAAATTAATAGAGAGAAACTGAGAATAGCCATCTATACACTCTGATCCATATAAAGAAAATCAGATCAAAGTTGCACTGGAAATAAAATGTCTATAAAATCCTTCTGGCATTCTATTTAAATGTCAATAAGTACATACATTATCTACCGATTGGGCTGAAAGCTAGCAAAATAAGAGAAAATGGTCGACTGTAAATTTTTTTGATTTTCGACCAATCGGGAGATATTTTCGGAAGAAAATCGTGACCTGTGGCGTCTAGCCAAATAAACAAACACACACACACAAAACAGAGAAATTGTCCAAAAGTGCAGAATGGAGTACAGCTCGCTATGCTCGCTCAATTACTTGGGGTAATTTCATTGCTACTCTGCTATTGGCAAATGAGAGATTCTCATCACACGACGTGTCAAATCTCGCCCACTACTCTCAATAATCAATCCCGAAAGAGTTATTAACGTGATATTCCGTTGTCTTCACCCCAGCAATAGCGCCGCGCCATGTGTCACGTGATGTCGATATCTGGCGGGATTATCATAACATGTCCGTGGTGGAATATCACTGCGTCGGCGTCAAGCCTTCCCTTCCCTTCCCTTCCCTTCCCTTCCCTTCCCTTCCCTTCCATTCCCTCGGCCGCTGTTGCTTCACAAACATCGCTCAATGGAAACTGATTTGCAACGCGCTAAATAGTTAAAACGTCTTAGAAGAAGAGCTAACCTTTTTAACAATTTACAAGAAGACAACAGCAAAGACAAAGACGTATAAAATATTAAGAAAATCAGCAGAAATGGGAAATTACCGTTTTCACAAGTATATTCTTGGGATATTTCGTTATGTTTTAAAATTGTATTAAAAATTATTTATATGGAAAGGTTCGATTTCAATATTTTAATACATTTTTCAGACTACAAATAAAGAATTCAATATAGAAATCGAAACTGTCAACAAAGGTATAACTTATAAAACATGACGAAATATCTTAATAATAAATTAATTTTAAACATTGGTTCACGGATAAATAAATATTTTAAAATGTATCTCACTATTGACAAACTTACTCTCAAAAATACTGATATCAGTATAAAATTATCGAAAAATTTAAAATTAATAAACATATCAGAAAAAAATTACCAATAAAAACAAAACAGGTCCTAAAAGTAACCACTGAGGAACGCCAAGTCAGAACACAAATTCAATAACAATCATAATCCAGCTTGCATATGACGTCACCCCAATCTAAAACCAACAAATCAATCCTAACACCATTGTCCATGCAACAAACCCCGAGTAGAATCCCCATCTTCCCCCGGAATATCAATCCGCATCCAGGAAATCAGCGCGGAGATATTCCCATTACCCGATCATTGGCAATTACCAGCCCACTGGTAACTCCATTAGCTCGCCCTTGCGCCGTGTTGCGCGACCAATCAGAGCCCGGCTAATTGCCACGTGCCACGTGACAAAGGACCAATCAAATAGCTTGTTATAAAAGTGTGACGTGTATGAAGACACCGCAAATGAAACTGTATAATCAGGTTAGCGTGGGGCCGCGGTGGATGCGACGAGCCGCGGGCAATTAGCATGGGGGGCGTCGCATGTGCGCGGGGCCGCTGCGGGGGGTTGGTACAGGGTTGAACCAACAGTTGCGGCTCATGAGAAGATTTTCAGCAGTCCAGACATTTATGATATAGGTATACCCAAGTTGTATTTTTTGCCTTTTCCATAAACATTTTTTTTTTTTACAAAAATTGTTTTTTTTCAGTGCTATTTAATTTTTATTGTCTTGTTTAGATTTCAAACCTTGACTTAAAGCATAGATTTCGTAATTTATTCATGTCCTAAGACGTTTCCTTCTCAAGAATCAGCTGAGCTTTTGATTGGAGCTTCCATCACTTTCTTTGTTGCTTCATTATCAAAGAAAATATATTACTAAAAATTATACCTTAAAACAAGATAAACATATTTGTAACGCTTTTCTCGTTCCTCTAAAAATCAAATGACTTGTTATTTCGAACAGCATCCCAGCGGATGACCTTGATGGAATTCTTTCCGCCGCCAAACTCCCAATTCCGTCAATTTCCATATTTTTCTTTTCTCGTCCCCTCGCGTAATTTATTCCTGAGCGCCCCTGCCGGTTATATTGTCCAAGTCCTCTAGGAGAGAGTAGTCATAGGGGGCGCCCCCCACCCCCACCCCCTGGAATACAGGCTTTTAAGATATTGAACTGATTTGCATCTGTTTCATAAAAAATAACCTATACACGTTCTCTTAGATATTCCTATTTCCTACACTTCATTTCAAGAAATTATTCACTAAAAAAATGGTACCTACTTTTTAACCACACTCTTTGCACGGGTTTCACAACCACATTATAACCCAAAATTTTAAATGTATCGGCCCAAATTCGGTTTTCAAGTGTTAAAGATGTGCGGGGCATTCTAACCCCCCCCCCCCCCCCCCCCCCCCCCCATAAAATAGTTGTGTTGTTCCGTTATTTCAATCTTCAATACCCCCCCCCCCCCTGACGGCCCATGTACGGTGTGCGAATAGCCACTCTCAGAGCGCCTATTCCCACTCTCAGAGCGCCTATTCCCACTGTAAGTGCGAATAAACTCTTTTATCGCGTATTAAAAGTACTGGTTGATTATTTAGTAATGAGGCCCGGCAGAACGCAACCCCGGCCATGCTATCTGGCCGGCCAGGGTTGCACGCCGCGAGGCTGCTAATTGCTAATGGTCGATGCAGTAGCGGACTGTATTAACGACATAGATTCAACTGGTTGCAGTTTGCAAGTGATTTATGCCGCAGAACAAACTTGGAACTTTTGAATAATTTTACACGGCGTTAAGCTTCAAGTTATCTTATTTTACTTGACTTCGGGCTAAATTGAATGGTGAAATAATGCTGGGATAAACTGTTCACAAGAAGTTTGTACACAATATAGCGGCAAACAGCAGAAAGTCACTAACAGCAGTCACGTGACTCCAAGGAAACTTAATACATATTTCACAAGACACTTCCCAAGTCTCGGAATCCACCATTCTTGGGGTCGTAAATTACTTCTCAATATTGAGTAATACGATATCTTCATTCTGTTCATCAATGTAACTATATAGAATCATCGAAAATTAAAACCCGAACTAAAAAATAGTCATAATAAATGTGACGTATTTATAGCCAAAGTTCTCGAAATCAGATATTAATTGCCTAAACTGAAATAATATATTGCCTCCTCAATTGTCTCATTTTCTGCGTAATTTATATTTTTTATCTATATGATAGAATGTGTAAATTCTCTTTAATTGTACTTTAATCGATTTCTGAATCGGGACAGATTATATTGTATAAAATATGAACATGTATTTAATAGTTATTCCTTATTTAAATGTTTTACAATTTATTTTATGTACTTTTTTTTCATTTTTTTATAATTTTTAGATTTTTCATAATTGGTAAATAATATAAATTTGACTCACAATCGTTTGGTTCTGGTTTCACAACATTATAGGGTAACCGGATACAATAAGATCATAGAGGTAAGAAGATGATAAGATATTCTAGGTATACTATACAATTCTAAATGTTTTTTTAACGCGTTTATTTTTCTTGTAAGAAGCAAAAAACAAAAACGATGGCCTTATTGTATCTAGTTACCCTAATCATGCATTTAGCATTGACTTTGACTTATGAATCGCGCCCCAGCATCCTTCTCGATCTAGTGTTTGGGAGTGATGACGTCACAGCTGTAATGCAACGCCATGTGGATATTACCGACACTGTGGTTCTAAGTAACCCCTCCTACAGCATAGGCAGTCTGCGGTGCTTGTGTGTTGTGCGGGTTGCATAATAGACCCGCTAAACTCCCCCCTTTCAACCCTCGCATGAGTACACTCCGTGTCCGGAGACAATGGAGCCCCACATTGTCTTGTGTTGGATCGAGTGCGCAGAAGCAATCCAATGACTAACAGGAAACATTCCTTTTTCCAATGACAAGCATCATATCCTCAACGTTATTTCGGATCACCGTCAAATCAAATAATACAAATATCGTAATTTTGAAATAGGTACCTATGAGAAGCCTTGTTTTAGAATGCTTCGACATAGGTATGCTCAAAATCACTAATTTGGCATTTTAAAGAAAATTAACACTATCTTTGAGGTTAGAAACAGTGCTAAAAGACGAGCCCCAATGATGATTCTCATTTTCATTTTCGATTCGCAGAGATTACGAAGGTTTTGTATAGAACTTCATATACTAACGTGATTCATATCACTGAATTATTTTGGTTGTATTCCATGTATTGTGGCAGTTGTTTCATTTGTGAGCAAATTAGCGTCAAAATATCAGCGCTGTTTCTGACTGACAAGTTTGGGTTGAATGAACACTATTAGATTGATGCACTAAAGACTAAATCGTAAAGTAAAAGCTATACAAAACATTGCTATCACACTCAGAGATGGGCAAAGATACTTGGAAAAAGTATCAAGATACAAGATACTGATACTCTTAAAATTTTAAAATAGATACTTGATACTTGATACTTCATTAAATTTGAGTATCAATTGATAATAGTATCAAAGTATCAAAAGATACTTTGATAGTATCAAAATATCAAAAGATACTTTGATAGTATCAAAGTATCAAGTATCAAAAATTGTATCAAAGATATTTTATCAGAGATACTTTGATACCGCTGCTGAGGAAGAATTTGGTCAAGGTGAGGGAGGGGAGATCATTAACGAAGTGTTCTTAGGGGTTGGGTGAAAAAAGGGTATGTATGGGCGGAAGAGATTCATAGAAAAAAATACCTGAGGTTCTAAACTGAAACATTTTAGTCCAAAATTCCAAAGTATCAAAAGTATCTTTTCGGTAAAAAGATACTTGATACTATTTTGAATATTAATTGATAATTGATATTTGATACTGACTCCAAGAAAAGTATCAAGATATAGATACTGATAGTATCAAGTATCAAAGATACTATCAAAGATCCTTGTATCTTTGATTTTAGCTGATATTAGCACGAATTTAGCTGATGGCTATTCACGAATGGCTATTTCATAGACAAGCCCGATTAATAATGTTCTTGTTCTGACTTGAATGTTCGTTGTTATTTGTCGACAACAAGTCTGAAACTGAGTGTGAGGGACGCATGATGTTGGCGAGTTTGTTGGGCGCGGGAATGTGATAGAGAGCGGGTAGAATGCAGTCTGTGATGCTGCATGACAATGGGGTGCATGCTGATTGAATCAAGTGGGGGGGTGGGGGGGGGGCTGCACTTTCAACCACTCCATCACGGCCCGGTTTGTTGTTGCATAGCGATACATTGTTGTATAGTGATGCGCCAGGCCAGTCGTCGGGCAGAAATAACTAAATCATCAATAAACAAAAGATAAAACAGAGTATAGAGTTAATCAGTATGGTCTAAAAAAAGGATATTAGAAAATTGCTGATGTTTCTAAAACTATACGAATTCTAAAATCAAAATGCTTGTATCTATATAGGAAAAACTTACCTATAAACAAATATTACTTATTTTAAAAAATGTAATGTTTCTCTAGACAAAATTTATAAACAAATAATCTTTCTAAAATTACCTATAATTATGGTTAAGTTTTTATCTATAAATAGGCAAAATTTATATACAAATAATATTGATATAAAGATATGATTCTAAATGCTTCTAAATAAATTTTGTTTTTAAATAGATCAAACTTGAAGTAAATATATTATTGTGATTCAAAATAAATAGTTTCTATTTAGAAACTTGGCAGAAACATATATGAATCTAAATTTCGTATGGTGAACGGAAAATCTGCCATTAACTATTCTCAACTATTTCTTATCGTGCCCTGGTCCCGGTTATGGTTAATTTAGCAACATTATAATCATTAATTTCATTTGGTCAAATAGAAGTTATACCGATTTAAAAAAAGCCTTTCTATGAATGATACTCATTCATGGAAAGATTTGTTTTCTGCCAAGTTGTATATTACACTCTTGATGTCACCTTCCACGTAATAGTTACGTTAGATGATTGTTAACAAAGCCTTAAAATTGTAAGAACATTCAACGAATTTTAACACTTAATTGTGGGAGTTCTACAAAACTATCCAATACCAGGCGCGTTATCCAAACCCAGGCTTTTACCCTAGAGTTTATTTTGCTGTTAGGTTCCCTTGGGATAAATGCTGGAACAAATGGGCCTCTTCACCATGCACTGACAAATACCCTGTGTCCAGGATGTGTGTGGATGTTAAGAAGCAAGGTGTGTGGATGCAGGAGCAAGGTGTATCGATTGCCGCGAGGGGCGCTGCTACCCTTGACACAGAGCTCCACGCGGGCCGAATGCTGATGAGCCGACGAGACCGGAATACACAACAAGTCCGCCAAGATGGCTGCCGGCTCTCTGACCAGAGATTACAGGAGTCGAACCGACGACCCTCGATCATCGATCACCTCGCCCTTCTTCGCCGATTCATCATTTTCATCGGAAACAACCAACATGGTGTTCTTTATGTCACGAATAAAGAATTACGTTGTCGAAAGTTCAGTTTATTTTATTATTACTTTATTTCACGCGATAAACAAAAAAAATATTACTGATACTTAAAGTTGAGTTAAAATCAACGTATGAAATTTCAGTTATTTTACAGCTTTTTTATGGAAACTTAAATTATGTGCATTTTCCACTAACTATGCCCCTAGCGAAACTGGCTAGTCTACAGAAATTACAGTGGAATATTTCAGATTGATCGTTTCTCTTTACGATCAGAATCATTTTACAACCGTGGAGTTTTCCATAAAGAATCGTATCCTGGAATTTATGTTCATATAATTATTCCCCGTATAAGCAGGAACAAAGGAACAGTCGTATTGCAACGCTCGCTCCGCTGTGCGAGTGCCGAGTTCGAAGCCCCGTGGTAAGAGTCTCCCACCCTCTGACCTGTTACTGGCACCACGCTCGATAATGCATAATTACACTGCTAGGGACATCGGTGCCGGCAGGTTGGCAGCAGTGGTAATCCTGCAGCACACGGCCACAGGTGCACCAACCCATCAACTTGCACCCATACAGGTGGCCAGTTACACTTGATGTGACGTCACGAGTGAAACATATGAATAAAATCACGGGTACTCCCGATGAATGTGATGAAGCTCATAAATATACTCATAGAAGGTTCTGGTTATAATTTGTTGTGTTTTTAAACTTATCAGTGTAACTTCTGGTAATTTGATTAGGTACAAATTGCACATGGAGTACAGTTCATATTTCTCTTCTCTTCGCAAACCCTCAACAGAACATTGGGATTGGAAGTTTTCTTCTATTATCTTTGTTTGCTTTTGTCTCATTTGCGTCAAGATTCTAATTAAATGTGACCCAGTTATTGCAAGGAAGTAATTACAACTACACCAAGGGGTTGATATCTTGGAATTGAAGCGATGTTGAGAAATGCAGAAGTCTGTTTTCACTCGACTCTATTCCCTGACAAATGAAAGCGTCGTTCCTCAAATCCTCTCGACAAAAGATCCCTGATATCGGGTCCAGATCTTGCCGATAAGATCGCCGCGATGCTGCGCTGTGATTGGTCGAGGGGGGCGTGGCCGACGCCGCTAGATCGATGCGACGCCGCCGAGATAGCGCCACTGGCGCCGCGGTGGAGGGGCGGACGTCAGAGAGCAGGCGTCGCCAGGGGTGGGGGGAGGGGGGGATTGACGTATTCGCGATGGAATATCTTGTGTTTTAGCAACTGAAATGGCGTTTATCTCTTCCCATCACTGCTGTTTCATTCTCTGCTGGACTTCATGGAACTAGCAGAATCTCTCACCACATTTTAAACAGACTTAGGGCTCAACGCTGTGCTCTTTTACTAAATAAAGTCACTGCCAGAAGCAGAGCAAATGCCCTCGTATTCTTTGTTGAGCCATGATATTATACTTTCAAATGAGAACGCCGCGTTCACGCTTTAGGTTTCATTGACAAGAGTACGTTGAGCCACTTAATGTTCGCAAAGCTTCGACCTTGGCAGTCGTCAATCGTTTGTCAATACTGTTCACGAAATCAAGTTGGCATGTTCGCAATTGTTACAGAATTATAATTTTTGCCTAAAATAAATTATTTGAAACATCGTTTGTCAAATTAGCCACAAATGAAATGAATTAAAAAAGTAGCGTAAAGTACTTTTTCTTAGTACCTCATAAATAAAATGCGCATTATACATCTGACAACCATTTCGAAGAAGTATAGTACCTAGATATTAAATTATTGATTCGATAGAAAATTAACAACCATAAGAAACTACCCTTCACTATACAATTTGAACCATTCAAATTATGAAATACGTGAAAAATAATTAGCATAGATAATTTTTTTAGTCGAACTTAGCACCAACTTATTAAAGTCATATTACACAAAACAATTCAAATTGGGTAACTTTAATTTCCAGCCAACGAATCTGCACTTTTAGTCAAACTCTGGAATCCAAACGACATTCTGAAATTGCCCAATTTGACAAAGACAATTTGAGCCCATAACTCGTGGAATTATGAAAAATATAAAAATTTAAGATATTTCACTAGTGGGCACAAATATTGTACATTGAATGGTATAAAGTTTGTAGCGGTATTTAGAAAATATTTTCTCCGATGGTAAATGTGGATTTTTCAGATGACCTCAGATGGGGTAATGATCGGTATTTAATACCAACTCCAAATGCAAAATGTTTGCGCACAGTGTAGAACAAAACCACTGCAGATTGGATAGCCATCTTAGCTTAGTGGTTGGAGCACTGGACCGGCAATTCAGGGACGTGGGTTCGATTCCCAAAGTTGGCAAATATTTTCAATTACAGTTTAACTTCTACTTCGAGTGGAGCAAATGAGCCAAGCAATGTGTGTGTGTGTGTGCATTTACGTGCACTTAGAGAAAGTGTATTGTAACTACATATCGATCTGCTCGGCTCTTATCAGCCGCAATGTACATGCGTGTGTTACTCCACACGTATGACGCAGTGCATGATAAACCCTCACATGGGCTTACACTTCTTTCTGATAGCGCCCGCCGCATTGGGTTTGGAACCCTGCTATCACCACGCATTGGTATGCAAGGGGATCAAGCACTTAAAACACTCCTTGGAAAGTAGGGAGAAACATAAGTGGAAGTTCAACATAGGTTAGTATGGCTAAGACACGAATGGAAGGAACTTTGTGACAATTTGCCTTGAACTCTGTTTTTTCATGAATGAAGGAAGTAGTTACCCTTTTGTCAAAGAACAATTAAAATGCCATACATTTACTAACAACCTAAATTAATCTGTGGAAGAAACGAATATGATTCATCTGCCATTATCCCTGAACATGTATCACTCTCTCTCTGTCTAAAATTCATTTGTTCCGTTCCATCAAAATATTTAAAAATATACCAGAGGATTTCATTTGGGATATCATTGATTACAAACTGCAGCTTCAACATAAACTTAGTCTATCTTCAACAAGACGAATGCAATCGGAAAACGCAGTTGGGAAACCTTTTATCAACCCTAATTTAAGACGTTGCAAACCGAAAGAATGAGAAGATTGCATCTTTTGCCATTAGTCGGTCGAAATTATGCATATCCAAGTTGTCATATTCGTAGCGAAAGTGCTTATCCATAACGCGTGGTCTTAAGGTAGTTATTATGTGATTTAAAGCCGCTGGGCCGATACGAGTGGAATTGTCACACGTAATCTGCATGCGTGTTGGACTCGTATGCCGCAGTGATGTGGACAGCTTGTAGGTGAGTCGGGCCAACATATGCATGGCTAATCGCCAGGGCTGGGTGCAGGGCTGGGTGGTTGTATGCTGGTGCCACCTACTTCTTGCATTCTCATGGTATTATTGGTCAGACCACCACCGAATGGTTATTTACGACGCAAAAGTGGTGAAAAGTTCGTACATACCTAATGAGACAGATGACATTTGGTGTCATTGTGAATGATATTAAAATGTCTAAGGTACTTCCTCTACCGTGTTAAATGATAACTTCCAAATCCTACAGGCGATTAAGAAAGTGTCTACTTGGAGAATGTCCGCTAAGGATCATGTGGAAGGAACGATGTTTCTGAACAGACTTGGCAAAACAATCACAGGATCTGTAGAGGAATTATTCTAAAATTGACTTCGGAAAACTTCTTGATTTTCTCGTTTTCCTAAAGTCCAAGTTACACCGGGCAATTCAAATTGAACAGTTTCAATTTCTTACCGACCAGAGTCCCCAGATTATCTATTTTATTGTCTAGAAGTTGAAATTGCCGCATTTCAATTGCCTGTTAACATGACTTGAGTGGCTGGTCGCATATTACATGTAGATACAGCTTGACGTTTATGAAATTACCTGACATCGGATCTGAAACTTTAGGAAAGAGTCGCGTGAAGTGAAAGTAACACTGGAGTGAAGTCCACAATTAAAAGGATAAAGTGCGAATGCGGCGCCTCGCATGCGAGAGCCCTGACGCATGTGATAAATCACTCGCACTCACATGCGTGTCAGAGACGCCAAGGACGAAGATATGTCGCTCGTATGCGGGCTGCAAGGTTGCACAGTTAACGACGCACTCTTCTGCAACTGCATGCGGGCGCATCCAATAGGCAGTGGGGTAGGACAGACATTCAACAGTTTGAAGATCAGATGGAACAGACACTGTTGAAAGTTAGCCTCAATACACAATCCGGCCAATCACGGCCCTGGGTTGTAATCGGCCGTTTGACCACATTAGTATTTTATTTTTATTTCAAATACACACAATACGTTTGCTGGCAGTATAGGAATGTGTAACACTGTGTGCCCTTAATAAATAGTATACATACACCATAACAATACATCACTTTATTAATACAATGTACAAGTACAACGATCATTAAAATATACACAATTCTTGTGGGGGAAGTGAAAACATTATAAGAAATAGAAATCCAACATTTTGACAGAAAAGCTTCGAAAATGAGAACCAAATCAATTTCAGCATAATTCACGCATTTTGATTGTATTTCTTTCAGTGTATGTCGCTATGACAACCATTGAGAGGGCGGTTTGACCGTCTTTGTTTACACTTCTAGGCGGCGCTAGACTTACTCTTTGTCCCGTTCGTTAATGACCTCGTGCTAGGGGCTGGTAAAATAAGCGAACACGCGATATCACCATTCTTATCACGCTGATGTGAGTTATTAGCACGCTCTGGTGGCGAGGTGACAAACTATCACGCAGCGAACAGATCCGCGATTACCAGGCCAAGTACTCCGATACACCGGCCAGGACGTGGATACAGGAAACTCAAGGGGAAGCAGAAAAGACAGCGGGAAGAAGTACGTTATATGATATGATACTAGGAAAACGCTCTGAATAACGCGTTAATGAGCGAGCACTGATACGCGCAACACCTCGAACCGAAATTCTGTATATCGAAAATGTCATTAAAAGCCAATAATTCTTGAATTTCGTCACAGACTTGTATAAATATCTCCAAAATCTCCAAAAATATTGGTCCCAATAACCTTGCTAAGTTTTAAGTTGATCGATTAAACCTTCGATTGAACGGTTCCTTGTTAAGTTTCAAAAATCACAAGATATCTTTCAAACAATATACCTGGGACCACTCATATGATATGATATTACTGTGTTCACAATATCATTAGTTTCATTTCGTTTGAAACTTTCTACTCTAACTACCTTGCCTTGAACTGAAGATTCGAAGTCGCCGTGAATTTGACAGCCAACACACAAAATGTCCCTAAAATTACAAAACTTTTGAAAATAACGACAGATTAGACTGAAAATTGGCAAAAATACCTTAAATGTTGGCACCAATGACCATGCGAAATTTTAAGTTGGTCGGTCAATCGGTTCTAGTTTATATTACAAAAATCACCGGAAAAATGGTTTCGAATTTGAACCAATGGGAGGATTTTGCTTAAACTTTTTATGATTGGGTAAAATGTTGGTTGCAATGACTTTACTAAATTTCAAAATGATTGGACCAACAAATCGAAAGATAAATTTTTTAAAATTTGAACCAATCAGGGGATTTCAAAAAAATTAGGGTCTGCAAATCTCATATTTGGTCTGGACATGTGTGCAAAATTTCAGCTCGATCGAATAAACGGTGCGACCTGTATACGAGCAGACGACAGACAAAAAAAAAAAAAAAACAACAAAAAAACAGAGATCCGTGCCAAAAGAGCCAAAAGGAGACGCTCGCTTCGCTCGCTCAATTAAAATGTGATATTTTAGTGATTTTTCTAACGTCTCATGGCGACGGAAGAGTATTTAAGGAAAGGAGAATATTAATTGGAAACATTTTTGACTGAGGAAATCATGAATATACTTCCTTCACGAAAACATATTATAATGAATTTATAACAATTATTGGTATGGTTGTTTAAACAAGTCAGTTCAATATACATTACAAATCACAAACAAAATATACTACAGTATACTAATAAGGGATTTTTTATAATCGCTCGCTATAATAATATATTATTATATTATAGGTTAAATAAGTTTGACTGTGATAAAATATTTGTATTGTTATAATAATTATAATAAACTAAGATTAATTACAATTAAATATAGTTTATATTTTAATATTTTTCCGTAGGGGTTTGGTCAAGAAGAATAATCGCAGAAAATACAAACTATTTTGATATATTTCTAGGAAATCTTCATATAAAACGACAGGGAACCTTTCTGAGACACGTTCTGAGAGGAAATTGATTTATTTCTTTCCAAAATAAAGCTGATTTCCACTCAACAACGTTTTGGATCTAGGCTCGAGATCAAGACATAGTGTAACAAATTTTAAGAAAACCAAATTTAAACAATAACTGATGAATGAGGAGTAAAACAATATTATACTTCGGTTAAATCATGTTTATTTATTAGTTAGAAGTTTGGCTCAAAGTCTTCATATTATTGATTCTTGCTTCAAGCTAACGAATGTTAAAACTAATAATTGTCTTCTTTTAACTTCATTATCAAAGTTGTCTCATTATTTAAACACGCTTGTTGTTTCGAATAAATCGCTGTTTGATTACAGACAGAAGTACAGACTTGCTCGTGATTATCACACTGGAGATCTCCAGCACAAATCTCTTTCCACCCTCGACTTTGTCTGGAAAACCTGAAGGAAACTCATCAGCTGGGAAAATGCTAATTTTATTGATTCTCTCCGAATAAGCCTTTTCTAGATGTGAAATTATTCCACTGCTTAACCCCGCCGTATGAACCAAACAGAACACAAGAGAATAGGAGGGTGAATATCATTCCACTGACAGAATATTCAAAAATAATGTTCTATAAAAGATGCTTTTTTAAACTAAAACATAACGCTGGTAATTTAAGGTATGTTGAAACAATATTGATCACATCATTTAGATTTTCTTCTTGAATGACCAATTTTAAAACTCTATCAGTAATTAGCCATCCTAATAACAGAGATAATTTAAGCAGAAAACCTTATTTTAAAATACAAATAACTTAAAATAAAAAGAGGTTTATAATATTATACCTACTTGATTTTTTAAGAAAATAACAATTTAAGAAAGCTAACGGAGGGATTCTTATTATTTTCACATTAAATTTCCAATTTTCACAACATACTTAATTCACACTATTTCACTCATAGACAATTTAATATTATGCAATATTAGTATGCAAGCATACTAATAATAGAAGGGTACAGCGAAAGAAAGCTATGAGTCAATAAAAAAAAGTTTAAGGTGTAATCTTGCATTGATTTTTTTGAGCTTTCAAAATATACCCTCGGTTTCTAGAAAATATTGCCACAAAGTCTTAAAAACTCAATTGAAGTATCGATTTGTATGGAAGATATATACAAGTTTCAACATAAAACTTCGTTTAGCTCAGTTTCATCTGAATGTGACTTATAGCGTTGTTTCCCTGTACCCTTAATAAGCATTCATGACAATAGGGAAGTCTCGTGAAGATTTGAATTCAGAATAATATTTATTTTATGAAAGTTGAGATGTTGCTGAACACAGATGTGGTATTATTTTTGTTGTTGGACGAATAGTTCTCATGTAATTAATTTACAAAGTTTGATAGATCTCCTCTCATTTAAAAACAGGAAAATTGGCAATGACATCACAGTTTGCTATATTGCCATGGCAACAAGGGAATCCCCATGTCAACACAATGTTCAAGACTTGGAAATGACATCACAGTTCTGATTCTTGTTAAAGGCCGTTTTTCCCGCCAAAAATCGTATGATATTTGAACTCGATTTTTATGAATGAAAATGTAAGATTTCATAGGTAATAAGTGTATTTGTCATTATTATTTGTGTTTATTTATAGAAATTTACTAGAATAAAATTTCATGAGACTTCCCTATTGTGATTGGTGAGTGTCGTTCCTAGCGGCTGGTGTGTCAACCAGCATTGAGTAGTTTCCTGTATACAACGGCCACGAGACTTGGTCATTCATTAGCAACTATTTACTACAAAGTAACTATACTGGAAGCCGCGTTGTAATTGACTTCATTAACAAAGCTCAGGACGAATTAGTTAGTATTCAATGAGAGTTCATGTTTAGAAACATTAGCGAGTGCAGAGAATCACAAGTTTTACATTCCAAATACTACAGAGTCGATGACAAGCTCCAAGCTTTACAATCATCGTGAAGTTATCATAGGACATGTTAGATGCGTTGATAATTCTCACACCGTAGCGCGAGGATCGAGATGTGGCTAAACGTGTTATCCAGTCTTTTAGGTTCTCTTCTCTTTAGAAAAAGAATTTAAACTCATTTTAGTTTTATTGTTACTGATAATTTCTTAAATAGAATATTTCTGTAGACATTCTGCAGTTTCGTAAAAATTAAATTCGCATCCTGCACTGTAAAAGTAAATGCAAATCTGCGTCACTTCACTGTTGAAATTGTTTTGGCTTAGGCAAAATCCAAAATAGATTCAAGCCATTGTATTTCAAGCAGTTTTTGAATGTACTTTCAGTGTGAGCCATTGGCAAATAATTGGTAACCGACAGCAACATTCTGTTGGTCGGCTAGCTTGACGCATGCGCTGTTCGAATCTCAACCAAACTCGCCCTTCATACAAAATACTTTTTTATGCCAATCTTGACAAATCTTCTGTCTCTTTAAAAAGTAGAGTCAAAAATTTAAAATGCCCTCATATTTCCTTAACCGTATACTGTTGTAAAAAGCTCTAAAACCCCCATCAAGTAGTTTGGATTTATTTTCCAGCATCGCAATCAGAGCTTTGCGAGTAGCTTCACTCCCGCTAATTTCCTAACTGGTTTTACTGGTTTTACTGTCAAAGAATGGACCGAGGTACAAAAATCTCTCCCTGGAACCAAAAGCTCGCATCTGATAAAATCACGACGTATCGGCAACATGTTGCGCCCCTGGCATGACCTCCTTGACCTGTCATTGTTCTTCTTTCACTCGCAGTGTAAAGAACCGCATCGATGTGAAATTTAACACACACACTAATGTCATATGAGCGGTCACATTTTTAACGGAATATTGCGATTGGTGGAAAACTGAAAATGGACACGTGTGACCGATTAACTTCAAATTTTAATAGCCATTGCCATTGGGCCCGATATTTTAGGCGTTTTTGACACCGCCCCACGTCCCCCGGTTCGTCCCCATTGTGGCCAGTGAAGGACTCCCCCGGACCGGGCCCTTCAGAACGACCCCTCCCGAAGACCTCCATTTATGATCAATAAAATTCAAATAAATTATTATGTGCTCAAAATGACTTAGTTGTCGACGCGCCATTAAATCATACCAATCTATTCTAATCTATTCACCTCAAATTGTCCAATTTCAGTTGGGAAAAAAGAATAGATCTAAACCAAGAATGGCCCAGATTTTAATTTTTTTTTCTTCTATCACACACTAGTGGATACTATTGGGCAATTAAACTCAGTGATATTCATAGCTTGCACGAACTTCTTTTGTTTTATATCAGCAATGCAAAATTATTGAGTTTTCCTCCTGAGGACAAACATTTTGTTGGCACGTTGACGGGTCAGATTACAACTTTATTGAGGTAAATCGATGCTTTTTTGTAATGTGAGTGATTCCTCAATTCCTACTAACGATATCTCCGGAGCCTATACAATCTCCCAGGTACCAATTAAGTCTAAAATATCGTCAAAAAGCAGAGAATGCGTGGCATCAAGATGGTGGCCTGCAACAATGAGATGTCATGACATAGTGTTCCCAGCCACATGTTGCGTCTACCTGTCTCCTAATCTCCGGCTCTGCGGTTGTTCCGCTTTACTCGCCTAGATATTATGCAGGCGCTGCGTACAGCCGGCCACCCTGCTGCATATTGCATGAGGCGCCACGACGGCGCCCCCGGGAGGGGAGGGGGGGGGGAGGGGGGTATTTACTACTGATATATGCAGTCACACCACTGCACTAGTCAGCGTGACCTAGCCCAGGGTTCAACTAGTCGACCAGACTAGCAGGCATCGAAGTCATTAGATATAACTAATTGTGAAGTCTTGTTTCATGTTTTCATTGTATATAAACTCAATAATAATGACAAATACACTTATGACATAAAAAAAAAAAATCATATAATTTCGGATTCAAATTTCATTTGACATTTTACGGGAAATGCCTATGAATGATGTCCACAATAATGTGTTACCAAGGTGAATACTTTGTTGCCATTTAATGCTAGCCCCATGACGTCAATGTCGATTTTACTGTTGTAAAGCAAGGTTAAATAATTTTAAAATTCTGAGATTTTTATCAATTTTTCTAATTGCATGAAAACTATTTGTCCCACAATAATATTGTTTTGTTTGTCTACATCCTAGAGTATACCTACTGTCAATATTTCACGTTTTGAATCCGTTCTAAGATATGTGTATTTTAATTATTCGTTTGCATTTTTTAGGATGTTGAGAATTTAACTAGAACCAGGATATAAAATTAAAAGTAGAGTTTATTTATTTTATTTTTTATTAATATTTACCTCATTTACCTTTTTAAGAAGTAAAATGTTTGCTGCGTGGCAATTGACGATAGAGATAAGAATTTTATGAAGGGTGATTACATTTTATCGAAATTTACGAAGAAAATAGTTCTTAGTTTCTTCAGGCTTGGATATTATAAATAAATTTCGAACGTTTATAACTTTTCCAAAATCTACGAAATTTGTTTGATTTCTCGAAATATAATTACAAAGGAACTGTGCAAATGGAAATCTAGTTTTTCTCTTCTGAAATCATAAAATTGACCTGACATGACGTCACAAGACATTAAACATCACAAATATAACAAGAATATGAAACTTGTTGCAAGTTTTACTAACTTAGTGTCTAAAAGCGGAACAATAGAAACACGCAATTCCAAACAATGCCAAGAAATATAAGCTCTTGACATCACCTTTGCCATGGCAACGTGACTAACAAACCACTCTTAAAATAATATTTAACCGCACAAAAGAAATACCTGTGTATTTTAAACTTATTATATTTTTAGCGTAATTTATGATGAGCCAGCACTCCCTGTAGCTGGATTATCATGCTAAACAAGAGTTCTATTTGAGTCCACGGGTCCCCGAGGGCGCTGCAGTCGCACCCTGGCACGGCAGATTGACACACCTACATAGAGCTTAATATAGATTACACCATGATTACGCCCATTACAGTAATTGCTGGATTTTAATGTAAACTATTGGGAGAAGTGGATGCAAATTCGGTCATCACTTTTAAGCAGGTTGGAAAACAAGTGGTGTATCAAAGAAGCTTGTTACTAAGTGAGAGTTATGGAAATGGGCTTGAGTTTGAGAAAGAATGTGGGTTTTAGACGCGATGACAGACTGATTATTGCTGTTTGAATAGATTTACATAAACTGACACGTATCGGCTTCCATGTTAATTTGTGTTCGTTTTTATTATTGCGCTTCGATGTTAATTAATAATGGATTTCTAAACATGTTCGATATTGTATTTGTTCGTAGAAAACTGTATGAAAACGCTGGAAATGCATAACCTTGACCGCAGCTTGTTGTTCAGATTGTCCATCAGTAAAACGAATTAGAAACTACAATCAATTTTCTGGTAAAGCCAAGAAATTGATCTCGCTAGAAATCAATATGAGACGAACATGATAGTACTGAATATTTAGTGAAATAATACTCAAAAACAGAGATAAAAAAATGAAAATCTGAAATTGTTCGAAATTGTTTTTTGCTCGTGGATCGAAGTAATTGTGGATGGAACGGAATGATGCATAATCGAGGAGATTGTATAAAATGTGGGCCCGGAGGTTCGTGGCTACCGAACAGAGATTAGATCTAGCTGAGTTAATGTATTCAACCGCCAATCAAATCCACGGAGAAAATTGTCTGAGGCCCTGTTTTACGAGCTACCAATAAATTTATCGGCTAGATAAATCAGTGTTGTTACCATAGCAACAGCAAATGAGTGTAACCATGGAAAAGCTCGGAGCGTAAGAAATTTAGCTACTGATTTTAAGTAGTTAAAAATAAAGTCAGAATTCCACCGACCAATGTTACAATTGTAACATATTCACAATATGTTTAGAATTGTACAAAAAAAGTTTTGTACAATAGTTTTGTACAATATTCAAGGAAGAAGTCACTTGTTTTGTAATTTGTTTTCTATTGCTGTGTTTTGTTGTATTATTGTTCATTATTGTTGTTAGATGGTTAGATATAAGAATGGTCTTGAGGCTAAATCTCAAAATTAAAAAATCTTTTTATAAAAGAAATTAAAATTAAAATCGATTATTTTCCAAAGTGTTAATCATGAACCGCATGAATCTCTTACACAATTCTGAACGAAGTTTGTTGGAGGCTGAATTTTGAGTCCAGTTTGAAAACATTCATGAGTGTTAATTGGGCTCAACAAATTAGAGTATGGAACTCATTTAAAAACGTATACAATTGTATCGAAACAAATGACTGTGGGAATGTTCTTCAGCATAAAAACAAGTATAACAAAATGATAAATATATAACAGCTCCAATGTATTACAGTACCTTTTTCTTGAAACAGCCCCTAAAATTGAGCCAAAAGATGATTATTTTCATGAAGCCGATTTGGCTCACATTATAGGACTTGTTTCAGGAAAAATACGACCTAAAATACACTAACTGTTTTTGATTCACCCTTTTGCTTCTTGTTTCTACAATGTGATTATTTTGTTTCAGATTTCTTTCTTTTATCAAAGATCTCATCTCAACAAAGAAGAATAAAATATTTCTGTGTACACAATATTAAAATCCATTATCCTGAAACCGTGAGCACTTAAAGCTCCCGCCTCAGTCGAAAGCGGTCCATCATTGATCTCTCCTCATCATCCTCGCGGCAAAGCACAGAATAACCGTCTCCTTTACGACCCGACATTACTTCACTCACACTGGGGTACAATAATATAAAGAATCCCTCCACTCCATCCCGAGTCACCCTGCGGAATCATATTTTCCACATTTCAGCATAGCGCCCCCCCCCCCCCCCCCCCCCCCTTGCTGGCATCTTCACCGGCAAGTCTGCGTCCGCCATGCTGATTTGCATGCGGGGGTGGTTGTGGGGGGCATGGGGGGGGGGAGAGGAATCGATAGCACTTCCATTAGAGATACGTGCGGCGTTACAACAGACGCTACTAGCTGGGCACAAACATCGAGACAACACCGGGAAAATACGCGTTGATGAGGTGATATGTGTGTGAAAGTTGCTGCTGTTGGAAACAGCTGTCATGACAACCGAATCGAATGCGTCAAATGAGCAGTGTACATTTATTTGTGACTATAATTTCTTTTGGAAAATTTCACGGATATTTTAAAATAAGCATAAATGTCAGTAAAATTGCAATAACTAGACAGGGTAGTATGAAAATGGTTAAAAACTCCTAAAATGTTAGTCCAAATGACCATATTATAGATTTTCAACGAATCACAGGATCTTATAAAAGGAAGTCACGAGACAGATGTCATTAAATGTGCTAATTTTCAGGTCAATTGTTGACGTATTAAAATAACGTTTAATTTAAAGAACAATTTTTTTCTAAAATAAGCCAACTATATTTTGGTTTTTGGCCCCCCTGCACTACTCGCACACCCCTTGCTACGCTATTCTTCCTCACACTGGGATAAAAACACCGATATATTCAATTTGTGCGACTCGGGAGCGCGTAATTGCGGATTTAAGGGCCCAAACACCGCAATGGGGCCCGAATCACCCATCAATCTTTTGATTACGCTATAAACCAGCATTCCGGAAACACAGATGCTTGTCCGGTTCCTTGCCGACTCCCACGCTCCAAAACAAATAGTAAAACTACTCAATATGTTAAGTCTGATCCAAGAACATATTACCTGATGAGGACTATGCTTCTGGTATGAATACTGTCATCAAATCGAACATAAATCGGAATATTTATGTCTTGAACATTGGTTTTCAGACTTCGGGCTGGATTTTCAATGCTCTGTTAAAACAAGTAGTTAAGTTTAAGTGGACATTCTAGGAATGTCGTTGGCTGTTGCCATGGTAATATAGTTCTAATCAGCTATTCAAAATTTAGCAGGGCATTGAAAAACTAAGACGTATAGCGTGAACTTCAAGAATAAGTTTTACAAAACTTGTAAAGGTACACTGTCAAAATAAGTAGCTAAAACAGGGTGAATCGCAAACAGCTTGGATAAGTTTAGATCGTATTTGGCCTGAAATCGACCCCTAAAACATGAGCCAAAATAAATATTATTCACGAAGCCATTTTGGTTAATATTTTAGGGTCTGTTTCAGCAAAATGTTTGCCAAATACTGGATCTGTTTGTGAGTCACGCTGTTTTGACAACTGTTTTTACAGTGTACTACACACAAAAGATGTCACTCAAAATATTTCCGATTTACCTATAAGCATGCCTTTTCATTATTATGTAAATTGTTTGTCGATGTTCATAATAGCGTATAAGTTCCGGTCACCCAAAAGTTTCTATTTTACGACTGGATAATGAACGGTTGCTCAAGGTGTAAGTTGATTAGTTATCAAGGTGTCATGATTCAGGTGTGCTGTCGCGAGGCTAGGCATGCAAATGAGCCGATGTTTATTGCTCCGGCATTAGCGTGCGCGCGGGGGTGGCCGGGGGGTGGCTGGGGGGTGGTTGTTAAGACTCGTAAGCCTGTACTCTGATTCGATGTCGTCACTCCCCACCCCTGGCCCCCTTCATTTACATAACAGCCAACCCTAGCGCTGCTCCGAGCTCGGCGCCGGCCCTGGAACCTCTTCTTCTATTTCTTCACACGTTCCCTTGGTTTCCACATCCAGAGCCATTAGAACGTGGACACGGCATACTGGATTCTATTTTATACACCTTGCCTGTATTAATCCGTTTACATTTCTTTACTCTATTCTGTTTTTTCTGTTTACATCCAAGAGGCCAATTCTTGAGTTTTAACGTTTTAATTTAAATAAAACGTAAAGTTGAAGGCCTAGTTGTAGACTTGTTCAAGTTTTACAAAATGCAAACGTGAACGGTTTCAAAACTCAAGAATTGGCCTCCATGAGCAACTAGAAAAACGTTTACAACACTCTAGCACGTTCGTATCTCATTATTCTTTTATGCAGATGTGCATTGGCACGGTCTCAACTTGATTGTATTCTATTTACCTTGCCTGTGCTAACTGTTCATCTCGTACGACAAAACGATCGTTTACTTATGAAAGTTACGGAAACGCACTGCATAAACTCATTAACAGCACCCTCATAGTTTCACGTGGTACCTACTTATAGTGTTAGTTGAAGCATAAGGAGGAATTATGCGGATTCAATTCAGCGGTTCAAGACGAATTATATCCAATTACAAGATATTCTACAATCAACCTTTAAAAAACTACGTTCTTAGTAAAATGGTCAATATCCAATCTGCACTCTAAAACTCGCAGCCAAAAAAACGCCAATCAGAAACAATCTCAGTGTATTTTAGGTTGCATTTTGCCCGAAACATCCCCTAAAATGCGAGCCACATTAATTATTATTCATGAAGCGTTTTGGCTCACATTTTATTGGCTTCAGGCAAAATGCGAAATAAATACAGTGTACCTAACTGTTTTTGATTCACGTTGTTTACCTACTTGTTTTTACAGTGTGTCTCCGATAAAATTTGACGTCTTCATATTTACTGACATCAGCTATCATGAAAACATAAGAAAACAATTCAAGATTACAGAACTTTTTAATGCAAAATAAAACGACATGAAATGTACGTGACAAAGTTGACTCAGCACGTTGTAAGAATATTGCATCATCTTGACTGATGGCGACGCGCGTAACAACGGTTGCTATGTACAGCTCGAAGAGAGGAGGAGACAGCAAGACGCCCTGCGGAGTCCCCCGAGAAGGAATCAATTGGCTCGAGTCACGCCGCGTTGATCAGCGACTTATCTCTGCTTAAGTCACGGCGCATTAATTAACAACTTGTCTCCCTCGGCTGAATCATAACTGAGTCCGGAACCGATTGCAGTCATCGCATTGAGTCGGGGTGGAAGATACGTCACAACATTAGCCTAGTGAGAGCGCTCGGGCCACTTGGCAGGCCAGGGGAGTGTTCATTCATTATTAGTGGTAGAGCATTAAACTATCTTGCATTTTAAAAGGTTACTATAGTTTAGTGTGAAATAATGCATGATTGCAAGGAAGAAAAGAAAAAAATACATGATGAAGGAAGGAAAAAGAGAGAATCAATGAATGAAAGAAAGAAAGAAATAAAGGAAGATAGAAAAAGGGAAGAAAAACAAGCTTTGTGTTTTCTTTATTTTCATATTTTAGTGAACATCTTTGGTGAGTTTAATAAAAAAACAAACTTCCTCCAAAACCTGCTAAATTTCATCTGTTTCAGGGCAAAAAAAAATGAAATTGAACCCTACAGCCGAAATTTTGTTACATATTTAAAGATAACAATTATTTATTTAATTTCTGTACAACTGATCCAGCAAACATATATAGAAATTAAATAAATAATAGTAGTCTTCAAAAGTACATTTTGCAGGTGTATTAGCTTTACGTATTTAATTCGTTCATGGTATTTAGTTGCATGATCTTCTAGCATAATGGGCAGTATGATGGGCCGTGAAATGAACAGTTTGCTCAATATCTCAACCTATCCAAACACCTTGACTGGAAGAACATCGATTCGACCCGGTTTTTACGTCAGCACGGAATATTTGACTAATGTGTTTCACTGCGTATTGATTGGTTAAAGGTCAGTGAAACCTCATTGATTGTTTCTCCAGAAGGCAATTAGCTCCATGTGTAATGTTCACATCACGGAGCATCTTTCTCATTACTCATCGACTCTTCAGGATGGAAACAAGATTTGTCTAAACAGTTCGATATGTTTGTAATGACGTTGACGATTGGCTAAAGGGCCTGTCCACGTAAGAATGTCCGTCAAATTTTTCACTTTTTGAAAAATATTTTTTTTTATTTATATTTGTTTATTTTAATTGTGTAAAAGCAATAGCTACTTATGACAGTACTCAAAATATTTTATATATCATATCTTGACATTGAAAAAAATACATTTCTACTTTTATGTTTTTGAAAAAAGAATTAAAAGTTTTTATTAAATGTTGATTTTTTTATATTAAATGTGTTATGGTTTTAGATACTTCTGGCAATTTTCAAAATATCAAATATATTCAGTCATGGTACTTTAAAAAAATATTTTAACGTTGTAAATTCAGAGGTCACAAGACTAATGTCACAAGACAAAAATTTATATTTTCTTCAATTGATAACAAAAGCTAAACTATTTGTCGTACATTATTTTTGAATGTGCCATTAAATTCGGAAGCGTTTCTAGGAGTTAGTAAGATATAACATTAGCTGATACAGGGATCAGTAGAGGAGAAATATGTGTTTTGTAATTATCATTCTGAAATAGTGGCGGTTTTTTGTCACAAGACTAAGAATACATTTATCACCAATTTTCAACTAAATCGTGTCATATTTCAGAAAAGTTATGGTTCTATTATGATAGCAAATGAAAAATGCAATGCAAGGGTATCAATTTTAAAATAAAATTCATTATAATAAAGGTACCAACAGTGTTTTTCTTTCAAATATGTGCTCCAAATGTCACAAGACTAAGAATGGACAAGCCCTAAAGTAGGATTTTTTATTGACTAAAATGGTGAATTAAAGGGTTCTGCGAAATAGATCTTGCAATTTATCAATTATCAAATATCAAATTCACATGCTGATCACTGATCACTTTTTCAGATATTTCTTGTGTTTTAAAGCAGGAATCTTGCAATATAAATTGTTGCCATTTGGCAACAATGGTTTTTAGTTGCTTTGAAGCAACTAAATATATTGGGGGATAAAGAAATCTTACAGCAGACTTGGTACATATTTTTAGAGTGGTTAATTATGAACGACAGATATCAAAGTAAGTTTGAGAATACGCAATATTTATCAATAGTTACACATTTTACAGGTTATGAGAAAATTGATCTATTTATCTACTACTCTGAGTCATGTGAATGAAGCCTATAATGACACGAATCGATAACTAGAGTATAAAAACGCATATTTTGATTCATATTTTAGAAAAAAAAGAGCCACCTAGATGTCTGTTGCTCAATGAGGGATTATATTGAAAATGTTTGCCATGCGGAAATGAGCCACTGCACAATCTATTCAGCTACTTTATCATTGAAAAACAAATATATCATTTCATTTCGCATAGTCTAAAATTCGATTTCGATGCGATTCGAGAATAGGCACCCAGAATCAGATAAAATAGCTAACTGTTTCTTGAATAAAAATATATCGGAATAATCGTTTTTTTTATAAATGGACGATTTCTCTAAAATAGACTCAGTTTTGGATGGCCTGCCGAGAATCAGTATATTGCCTGGTTTGAGTTGGCATTTATATCGCGCACCTGCATACTGATGGAAACGAGAAGAAATCTCTGGAAACATCGCCAAAACCTCACCCAATTACATCAACTCCTCGCAGCCAGAATAAAACGACGCAGTGAATTCCGAACTCTCGAAGAATTCCACTTGGACCGGTGGTCAGGGCAAAGAAACACCGGTTCTCCTGAACAAACGATGCAGCGAAAAACACAGATTGATTTGTGATGGCCGACTTCTCAATATCTGATCGAGAGGTCCAGGGAGGCTGCGGAATGCATCTTCTTGTCTCGAGGACCGGGTTCATGTCCAGCGCAGCACAGCTAACGAGATGGGATTCAAACGTGGGGGGGGAGGGGGGGATGTCATATCTTACATGAATACAATGATGCGGAATGGATTTTCAATGCGTGGTGGTTTGGTTATTTGTTTGGTTATGATTGGGGGGGGGGGGGGGGGAGGTAAATCTAATGCATGACGCGATGCGATACATTTTAGATCCTGAATTGATCACTTTTGGGAGGTAATCAAGTGTTTGGTATTGCAAGTAAAATTACCTCTGGTGATTACTTCGGAATGAAAAGAGGAATGTTCTTTTCAACCTCATTTTCAAATCGAACCAAACCAGATATTAAGAATATAATTTTCAGAAGATTCATAAAATCAGAGTTTCTTTCAAAATCTGCTTCTTAAATTTTTTATCCATATGTCAAGGGGGCGCTCTTCCCATGGACAAAATGTTGCTTTTAAATCATCAGATCATACCTGGTCTACAATGACGTCAGTGTTTATCCTCCAAGGAATGTAATAAAGAGTTAATTAAATTAAGAAGTTGGCAGGAAAACTAGAGGTTTGAAATGAGCCAATGAGAGTGCGAGTTGCGCGAGATCTCGACTCTGATTGGCTGCGAGTGTCCGCTGCAGATTGAGATACGAGAACAAGAATTCCACTTTTTCACTGAACTGACCGAGCAGTTGAATGAAGTAGGGGGGGGGGGGGGGGAGGGGGTCGCCGGTTCTGTCAGGAGCAAGGGTGTACTGATCGTGACGCCGCGTGATTCACATAGAATAGTCGCTCAATGCGAAGAAAATATAAACACGTTTTAGTTGAGTGCTTTAAATTTACACAAGCAGGATAATACAAAATCATTCTGTTAAATTTTTAGAATTTCAGAACAAAAAAATTACAAATTAAATCAATACCGTATCAGTCTCTACTCTCAATTAAAGATTGCAATGTTGGGGTTTTTAGAATTATGATCATCCAAAGTTGCATGAAGTTATTTATGTTTCTGAGTTCAAAATGTTTTCAGACGTTCGTTTATTTAACATTTTGTTTGAGTGAACATTTAAAAAATATTTTTCGTCCAGTTCTGATTGAAACGTCATCTTTTGTTCTAGATTGATCCATTTTATTCTCAGAGCAATTCATCACAACTAATCTCACATTACGACGCCACTCCTAGACGACTATTCTCACATTACGACACCAATGGGCGAGAGAATTACATTTGGTGGCAGAGGAAGGTGAAAATCACGCTTTAATCGCTGTCATGACAACACAACTGGTAAATAAACATGGAGGAAATGATGATGGATTCCACACGTTCTTGAATAAACCGAGTGAAATTATACACATTCTTCTGGCCCGGTGCCAAGATGTCAGGTTTGACGCCAGGAACTGGCAGTACTGATCGTGGATCAACATGATTCATGCTGATGCTGATATAGATAGTACAATTATAGTACGCCTAGCGAGCGTAGAGAAACTCCTTTCATAAGATGAGCAGTATTGTTCGACCCTTGTTCGACCGTTAAGCTCTGACAAGAAACAACTCATTTTACGACATGCCACCCCTTCCACCTACACTGTTGCCATTTTAAACAACTTTCCTTGAATTTTAAAAGCCTACTGCATTGAAAGATATTTGGCACCACAACGAAACATCCCTTTCCCGATTACCTGCAGTGGTTGAGAGAAATTTACAACCGGGCACGCGTCAAAACACTCCGGATTACAAGCTGGCCCTATTGTTGAATTTTACACAGCATTTGCTGAACTTTCTCCACGCTCGCTGGACGTACTATACTTGTCCATTTTCCAGAAATAGCAATGTAAAGCTTTATCAATGCTGGTACTTAGAAGGGGAGGGGGGGGGGGGGTAAAGATTTTGTATTCAGATGCCCCAGAATAACCCGCAGGACTATTTTATAAAATTTGAACACAAACATTGCATAGCTTGGGAAGCTCTAATAGCTACTTTTTGCGTACAAGTTTGATGGAATAACATGTAAATTATGTAGATTAAGGGTCTGCTAAAAGTTGTATATAGGTATTATTTTTGTTCGTATTTTTAAATATCTATTTTCCAGGAGGGGATGGCATGCTTTCGATATCGTACATTGTACAGATGTTTTTCCAACAGTATTTCCAGAACATTTTCATTTTTATCAGAGAACAGGATATTTTCCTCTGGTCGCTGAAAATCTTAGACCCACAAACCAAAATCATGACCCATCAAAAAACCGCACCCAAAAACTGTTTACCATAATAAATCCTGTCGCACACATCCCGAACACACAAGGGGGGCCCTCGCCCCCTGACCAAATCCACCAGCTAAATGTTAATATTCCCCATCAATATCAGCTCGTCTTTTGCGAACAAAAGAATCGCAAGATCAGAACCGAAACAACTGTTCCGCAAACACCAGTGTGCCAGCCCGCAGTTTCCAAGAGGCGGTTTTCACTTGTGTATTTTTTCCCGGCCGAATCGCGTCGTAAATCACTCACCAGACTGCGCTGCATACGCCAGAAGAATTCAATAGCGGCCGAGGGAAGGGGGACACAAAAAAACACACAAGATATTTTATCCTTTTAAGGCAGAGGCTAAAGGATTTTGACCTTTATTGTTATGGTAATACAATAGACATTAGGTCTAGTTTAGTATTTTTAACGTACCACCCACGAGCAGTGTGGTGGAAAACAATGGTTGACAACCGGCCTCTTTGCCGTGTCGATAATATAGTGTGTTGTTCGGCCGACCCGAGCTTGTCATACGCCTGGTTTACTGCTACTGGTTTATAATAACCATTGTAAACCATGTAGAGCGGTGGCTAGAGGGGCTCGTGATCCATTTCAACGTATTGGTACTTTCAGACGCGATTTTACGGACGACAGGAAATAGTGGTGAGGACATTTGTGACGTGAAAAATTGCTAATGAACTATTTCTCACATAAGGTCGGTGACAGGCTAAGTTGAACCCTGTTTAGCTTTGCCAGGTATAGGCCGGCCCATGCTAGCGCGGGTTCAACTTAGCCTGTCACCGACCATAGGTAGATTATAGTTCAATAAACTAGGAAAACGCTCTGTGTAACGCGTTGATGAGCGAGCCTTCGTATTGCATGCGAAATGACATGCGTTTGGAAGTTTCTGCTCTACAGACCTTGGAAAGAGCCGAAATGAATTCAGCGAAGCAGTGACAAAATATCTGAAACTTACTCATAGATATTTTAAATATTTCCAAGAAGTACATAAAATGTAAATTAAATGTCAATAACTCTTGAAAGACCCTTCAGATTAGCACGAAAATATCCAAAAACGCCTATATGTTTGTCCCAATGACCATGCAAAATTTGATATCAATCGTTCAAACGGTTCCGGTTTAAAATTCAAAATATCAAAGGAACCTATCAAATACCTGGTAGCTCTTATGGCATTAGTGTGTATACACAATTGAGAGGTAAAGCTGGGAAGGTTCCCTACTGATATGCCACGACCGCCTCCTTCCCACCGTCCATCATCACCTACTCTTCACCATCATTCATCCGGCGCCATTAGCCTAGCTGCAGAACAGTGCGACGTTAAACACTACTAAATATAATTAAATGTAAGAAATCACATGAAACCGAACTACGGAAAACCATCGTAAGAAATATGAACAACCCATTGGGAGATGAACAAATCTGACAGCTTGTATCCAGACCTCTATTTAGAGTGATTAATGCAAGACAAGTACAAGATGTTAATAATAGCATGCAAATTATCCATAGACACTATACACATTTTCTAGATTCAGACAATAGTAAGTACAGGCTCTCTAGTACCTATAAATTTCAGCCCAGAAGCTTTAAATTAAAAGACTTGAACCTACTATTGATGGTTCTTAATTGTATTTTGTTGTGTTATTGTTCATATTATTGAGCAATGTATTGCTAATATTATTAATAGCTAATTGAATTTTTAGATGTAAGAATAGCCATGAGGCTAAATCTCACCATTGGAAAGAAAGACTACAAATAAATAAATAAAAAGGGAGGAAACTATATTATTCTCAACAACGGTACTATTGAAAACTCTAGTATATTATGCGAAGGATCACTCCACTCTCCGGGATTCGAACCCGGGTGATGAATGTCTGAGTCACGTGAGCCTCTCTCTCTCTCTCTCTCTCTCTCTCTCTCTCTCTCTCTCTCTCTCCCGCGTGATGCACGGCAGCGAGGATGCCATCCATCACGTGTGTGCGAGCGAGACAGAGCTAGCGCCGACACAGCGGGCTAGAGAGAGAGAGAGTGAGTTCGACACAATGATGGAGCCTTGCGGACACTCGCGTGGCCCCCGGAATTCCTGTGTGTGTTCCCAAATCTGTGGCCGTTCCTTCCTGCGGGACAGGAAAATATAAACTCGCATTAGCTTCCTGCGGTGGAATCTCCCAAGCCCTATTCCATAGCTTGAAATTTCCCGACTCTGCTGGAACCCGATTCACGGCCATATGGATTAACATTACACGGAATCGGATTCCAGAAGAATCGGGAATTTTTAGTTATAGAATAGGGCCCCTGATTCGGGGTTTCATTCCATCTTCGCTGTCACAGTTCGATGACAGCCCGAGGTAAATGCTGGGATAGTTCCAAACATGTTTACTATTTCATTCCTCCCCATTAGCGTCATTAGCGATGTTAAACAGTGAATCAAGATGCATCCATTGAAAGAGGTTTCAGAATAACTATGGCTAGAATTTTATACGAAGTTACATAAAGATCTCAGCTGAAAGTTGCAAATTTTTTTATAAACATTTGTAGTAAACATTTCAATCATCAAGCTAATGATAAAGTTTCAGAGGTTGACATTGTTGTTGATCTTTCCCACTGGTTGAGCCACTGTAGCTATATAATATAGTAAGTCCACACAAGAAAACAATTCAGAGACATTTTGCATTTTTACACTTATTTATGAACTAGTATTCAAGAAATTTTAGATTTTTAATGTTTTCAGCTACTACAAGTTGAATTAATTTGCAGATTTTGTTTCATTATTCCTGATTTGTAACACAATTTGAATTGTTTTCTACAAATGAAAACTTATTAACTGAAATACCTCCGGACCAAAGATGACGCAGCTCTGGACCTAACTGAAGGGTACAGGGAAATAACGCTATAAGTCACATTCGGATGAAATTGAGATAAACGACATTTTATGTTGAATCTTGTATCTTCCATACATATCGATATTTCAATAGCTTTTTTCAAACCTTTGCGGACATATTTTCTAAAATCCGAGAGAATATTCCGAAACCTCGTAAAAATCACTGCAAAAAACCTAAAAACTAATTTTTTTAAAAATGGACTTATAGCGTGCTTCCCCTGTACCCTTCAACTATGACGTAATTACCCACTATGACGCTATGACCCAATATGACGCAGACACCCCAGGGACAACAGCAATGTTGTGTTTTGCAACATAATATTTCACTCCTCACAACACAATGTGTTGTGGTTTGAGAGATTTTTCACCAGGCAATAAACATGGGTGTTAAATCTTTTTTTCCTCGCTGTGTTGCAACATTTCGTGTCCCTCACACTCCTGGCAGTGTTGCAACATTTCGTGTCCCTCACACTCCTGGCATGTCGGACATTGCAGTGCGAATAACATCCACTCAATAGCGCTATTACAGATGAATATATCCCACGTCGCATTGTCACGTGGCGGAGTGGCTACACAGTTAGTAATAGTGGAGAATAATAATAGGGATGCATATCAAATAGCGTTTAGTTATAAACGAAGTACATTCTTATTTAAATGTTGAAGTATTTCCACCTAAAGTCGTTGTGTCATAGAAATTCTTCAAATTTTCCTGAAATACCTCAAACAATAACAAATTCAAATTCAAATACGAAAACAAATACGTGTGTTACGGGATTAAGAGGGCTTGGTAGTGAACGAGGCCTTAAAGAGTTTTTTAATCGATTTTTATCAATATCTTTTTCCAGTGTAATTGTTATCAAAATAGGGCTATGGACGTGAATTCAGAACAATTCACTGAAAATAATTGCATAGTTTGGAATAAGCTATTAGTTTTATTGTGTCCAACAGGTGTTTAGAACCCGAAAATTTAGTAATTTCTATCGGAATAGTCTATCGGACAAAATAAAACTAATAGCTTATTCCAAACTATGCAATTATTTTCATTGAACTGTTCTGAATTCACGTCCATAGCCCTATTTTGATAACAATTACACTGGAAAAAGATATTGATAAAAATCGATTAAAAAACTCTTCAAGGTCAAACTCACTACCCAGCCGTCTTAATTTAAGCGATATCTTGAAATGCAATCTTGACATTACCTATATAAGGTAACACGGACGGATGTAAAAATGTAAATTATATCTTTTGCAGTTTTTGAACACATTTTTGCTTTGTTATAAGCACTTGCTTTATGCTCTTTTGTATTATTTCAAGCCCTTTTAATTTTTGCCCTTTTAATTTTTACACTGAGTGTTTCTTCTGGGGTTAAAAAAACTAACTGGAAATATGATGAGGTGCCCTAATAGGTTATTTCATTTGGATGAAGTAAAATAAGAACTGTGAAAAACGTTTTGCTAAAACATAAGCTAATTTAAATCAGTTTGTCGAATTACCAAAATAGATCATAGATTGTTGTGAAGGGGGGGGGGGGGGGGGGGAGAGAGAGGACAAAAGTTTTCAATTTAATTGCATCTAAAGCTGTGTTGTATTGCAAGAAGTAGGGTTAGGAAGAAAATATATTATTTTTTAAAAATATTACAAATGTTGGCAGAAGTGGGACCGTATAAATTTTATTTCATTTTATTTTGTTTTTGTAGTTTAAAATATTTTATAAATAGCAGTGATAAATATAACAATGACTCGCATGTTATGAAGCCAAATTATACCTCGATCAACTGCTAATGTCTCTTAAAGAAAGCCACTGATTTACCCTAAGATAAGTGTCTTTTCATGATCTTAATGTCTAAATAAATCAATCTGAAAATTACGTGAAACTTGAAGAAACTGTTTAGTTTGTAACGTAAAATATTCACTACTGTTTTAGCAATCTGACAGTTAAAATTCACTAAGAGCAACTTCATAATAATATTGAGAATGTTTTTTGGCACAACGATTCACGCTGTTTTTAGAACGGAAGGATAATAAACAATGTATTAAATCGCACGGCCAATTGAGCGTGCGGTTCCCGAATGACAAGTATTTATATACGATCTGACAACTGACCGGAAAACCCCTGCGATATTTCACCGCCAGGAGGAAAACGCAAATTTCCTCTTTTTCCCTCCGCCTGTGTGCGAGTGAGAAGAAGCTACTGGCAATGCTGTAGGTGCGAGAGAGAGAGAAGACGATACGAGTGCCAGTGTGCTAGAGTGAGAGAAGATGATACGAGTGCCAGTGAGTTAGAGTGAGAGGGTCGACATGTCAGCGACGGCGTGTAAATCCGACCGACTGGATTACTCGTGGCAATGTAATGCAGTGTCACGTGATATATCACATCCAGCGTAACCATGGTTACCACGTGGATACAGAGACACATCATTTCCACACGGCGAGAACTAGCAGCCAAGAGACGAGCCAAAATGGCACAAAGTATACATTTTAAATGGCTTCATCGGAAAGTTGTAGTTTTGGCTCCCTTTGAGGAACTGTTCCAGGTAAAATTCTAGTCAAAGAGCCATTTAGGTTCGTGTCATTCAGTTTGGGATTCTTTCTGTTACGTATGTAATCTTTACCTGATTGTTTTAATTGGAAAAAGAAAATAAAGATATATATATATATACGGCTAATAGTTTTTACAACGTTCCCATTGGCTTATAGCTCGGTCACGAAGCAAATTCTGGGCTGGTTCCCAACTAATTATCGACAACCATTCTATAATTTCGTCACCAACTCATGAAAATCCTTAGCTGATGCAAAACTCTGTGAGGGTACGTCATTTACTAGCCACGCCCACTTTCAGAATCATTTCGTTTCACTTGAATCGTGTGTCTTCGTTTGTGGCGATTTGTGACGTCAATTATATCGTTTGTGCCGCTCTGCCAACTCTTATTGTCGAAGGGGTTGAAATGTACCCATGTGTGACAATGTATAAGATTTACTGGCCATACAGAGAGAACCAAGTGGAATGCGATTTATTTGTCTATAATTTACATATTTCCTAGAATGTTGATCTATGAAGTAATCACAAAATATTACATTATTCTTTAATTTTACTGCTATACTTACTCCAAATTTAGTTCAGCGAATATCGTTTAGTCACTATCAACCCTGCTTCAGACATTTAACCCCCCCCCCCCCCCCCCTCCTATTATAGTACTCAATAGTAAATAAAGAGAGATAAAATTCGTTCCAGATGTCTTCTGTCTTATCATGGACAAATCATAATAAATAATATAGCTTAAAATTTCACTTTCTTCCACACTTTTCAAACATCATTATCACCAAATAGTCAGCATAAACAACATCAACATCTAAGTTTGCTTTTTATCTAATCATGATTAAAATTTGAGATGAATTGGTTAAAGGGTTTGGTCTCCAATCGTATCGGAAATTTCATAGTTTTGAGCGGTTTTGTTAAATAACCGGTGCCTATATATTTAAGAAGGCACGAAGCAATTATGAAAAAGTGCTACTAACATACAATCAGACTGATCATGTGAACATCCTATCAAAGTTACACCTGCTGATAAACAGTTATTCTCTCTCAATTTGCTAAAACGGCCGAGAGTATCACCTTAAAAGCACATATGAGCTGGTCGTAACCTGGGCAGTGTGAGCAACGCACGTATCGTCCAGTAGGATGATGAGTGATGACGTCACGTCACTCCACGCGTGTCCATTGCGTTCTGCACGCGAGTGTACGTCACGTGACGTGGTGTGTCGAGTAGTTTTAAATCTAGATGGATGACGGGGCATGTGTGACGACATCCCCCTCCCCCTGCAACCCCATCCCCTGCGCACGAGGGGGGGGGGGGGGGTGCATTACATTCTACAGCCAGACTCATTTAGAAACCAAACTGATAGGACTCGATATAATAAATGTACGCTTGGACAAAGTTAAAACGGTGTTTGAAAGAAAGAAACGGATTGAATGAAGAAGATTTCATGGCGTCATCCGACGAGTCTGCATTATTTACACTGTAAAAAAACTGATTCATTTCGAATTTCCTATAATTTCTAATCATTCTAGCCTATCAATAATACATATATTTACCATTTCTAATTATGTAATGCAGTGTCTTTGAGGCATCTATTTTATAATGGCAGTGTTTTTCAATTAAGTTTTTTCTCTAAAGTAGCCAAAAGGATGAATCAAAATCAGCTTCAGTGTATTTTAGGGAACATTTTCATGAAACAGACCCTAAAATGTGAGCCATAAATGTTAGTATTCATGAATCCGTTTTGGCTCACATTTTACTTGCTGTTTCAGGAAAATGTGCCCTAAAATACTTGTACACTGGAGCTGTTTTTATTCACCCCTTTTTGGCTACTTGATCAACTCTAGGTAAGCTCTGATTTCATTGATTATAACGAGGATTGGTTGATAAAAATGGCATCACTCAACAAGATGACCGTTTTCCCTCCAAAATGCCCACTGAATTTAACTTGCATATTTATGAATGAAAATTTACTCTTTTGAGTGTGAAAAGTGTGTACTTTCCCAATAAATATGTTGCTATTTTGAAATATAGTTTCTAAGACATTCATGCATATTACCTAATATATGTTTTTAAGGAGGGATTATAATATTTCCCCTTATCGAACAAATTCTACATACTTACACTTACATATAGAAATTTTAATTCTGCACCATAATATGCAAAGAAAAAGTAGACAAGCTAACCCAATTTTCGAGATTACTTCAAAGTTACAGTTTTTCATTCAATTTAACATTGTGACCATACAGAAAAAGACGCTGATATTTTAAAAAGTGTATGAAACTGTTTTCCTACCCTTAGATTTCTTTGAAAAAAAATACTATATCGTGTATCAGATACAATATTTTGTTCTAACAGTTTCAAATGTACACGTTTCTGTATGTTTTACTTAGCTTTGAGGATTTTACTGCTATATTTTGAAGTTTTTTCCTTAAAAATTGCAGTTTTACATGTAAAATTGTGTTGCCATGGTGAAAAAACATTTCTTTGCAAATTTGTAAAAATGTCAAGAAGACCGTGATTATCGAAGTCTTCCCCCTGCATCAGCCATGTGGACGCGTGCTAGTGCTGTTGATGAGTTGTTGCTGTGCGACGTACGAGCAAGTGAAGTGGCTGAGTGTGCAGGCGCGCCACACAGAGTCAACAAGGGGCGGCGAAAGTGCGCGATCATCGGTTGTTGAGTCAATACTCCAGCCACGAGGCGGCGGTAATAGCGCTTTAAATCACGCAGTTACGTCAGCGCCCCTGCCGTCACTCCGCGGCACTTATACATAGAGCGAGGGATGACATTATAAAGAAGTAGCCCTTTCCTGAAATAAGTCAGAAATTACTATTGCGATAACTGTGTTACGAGTTGATAAGTAAGCCTTCGTATTGCATGCGAATTCATATCATTTTCAAGTTTCTGCTCTAAAGACCTTGGAAATGAAGCGACGAAGTAGCAGTGATAAAATATTTTTTTCCTTGGGCTTAACGTCGCACTGTTCTGCAGCGAGGCTAATGGCGACGGATGAATAATTATGATGATGATAGGGAGATGATGGTGAAGAGTAGGTAAGGATGGAAAGTGGAAAGGAGGCGGTCGTAACCTATTAGTAGGGTACCTTCCCAGCATTTGCCTGTCGACTGAGGGAATACCACGAAAAAACCCCAGTCAGGAAGGACGGCCGTGGGAATCGAACCCGGGCCTCCGGAATACAAGTTCAGAGCGTTATACCACTCCGGACCTGTTCCGTAAAAAAAGGGAATTAAGAATGTTTAAAATGTTTGTAAAATGTTAATACTTTTGGATTTATAACCACAGATTAGTATGCAAATTGTCAAAAATATATAGAATGCTGCTCCCAAGGTCCATACAATGTTTTAAGATGTTCGGTCAAAAGGTTCTATCTTTAAGTACAAAAAATCACAGGATCTCGTTTAAAAATTATGCCCACTCATATGACATTAGTGTGTGGACAAATTTTCAGATCGATCGGTTGAACAAATTGCCTACAAAAACACAAACACACAGATAGAGTGCCATGACTTGTCCGCTATTATTTCCCTCTTATGAATGAGAATGCATCTAGTCGGCCACTTGGTTGGTTCCACACGGCCGTGCCTTCTGTCCAGCCTCATCAGTCACCTGCACGTCCGACAGGCGGCGACATTAGCGCCGTCGTGACGTCACTGCATGAATATGTATGACGGATCAGTGAGGGGCGCCGCGACGCTCTCTTGTCATGCAGCCGGCGTCGCGTCGCGTCATCGATACCTTCCGCACGCTCGCTACAGTCAATCTGTCGCTACAGTCAATGTGTCGCTACAGTCAATCTGCCTGTTATACAGTATATCTGCCTCTTATACAGTCAATACACATCTTAAGTCAATCTGTCTGTATTGTACATTCAATAAATAGTTATAGTCCTGGGGATCGCTGTACAAACTGACGGCTGCGTCAAATTTTCACAAAAAACGGATATCCATAAGGCTTATTATTTACTCCACTGTTTGCAACTTTGGAAGGCAGTTTTGATACACATTCTGGGTATCTTATTGAGAAAATGTAAGAAATATAAAGAAAAACAGTGTTATTTTTTATTATGTACTTATTTCATGAAAATAAATAGTATTTTTCATGTTCAATTTCTGTTATTGCGATTGTTTCATTTATTTCATTAATTTATTTAATTGTCAATTACAAAATACTTTGTTTTAACAATACAGTTAGTGAATGATTCTTAATTGTTTCTTACTTTATCCAAACTACAAATTATTCAATCAAATCTTTAACAACAGGTACCTACCTACTTTATATTTACCGCTTTATCAAACAAATACAATGTTAATTTTACATGCTATATTTACTAGACATATAATAATTAGAATAAAGTATATTATTTAAAGTAACATATTTTTGTAACCAATAATCATGCTCAATTAGACAACAGGTGTGTCAACCACTTTTAAATTACTCTAACTCTACGGCCAAGCTTCATCTATAGAACATACACAAACTATCTGTAAAGTCATACTGTCTCTACAGTAGCACTGTTTCTACAGTCGTACTGTTTCTACAGTCTATAGCTATAAGTAGCACAAGTCAGTGATTATGTTTCATGGCTGATGGCATAGAATTGGGCGAGGTTTTATCGAGATATTTTCACGAGTTTGGCATCGAATTTATGTTGACAAATGGGTTGTAAAATAAATAAATATCAAGAGAATTGGCAACGCAGCAACTGATGCGAGAGTTCAGATTGTAATTCATTAAATGTCTTAATTGAAAACGCCGAGGAAAAAACAAAAGCTGGGAAAGAAGGGAAAACAGAAGTTTACAAATAGAATAATCGAAAGAAAATCAACAAAATACCTACTATACATGCATTTAAAGTTTCATGAAAAATTTCATTAAAACAATTATAGTGTTGGGATATTTCGTCATGTTTTTTTTTTAATTATATTATATTTTATCTTTATATGAACTTATTATTGATATAAACCATACGAAATATTAATAACAATTAATATTTATTGTGTCACCGTTTTTTTGCACACCGTTTCGATTTTCATTTTAAAATATTCTTCAAAAAAGTGAATACAAATCAATTTCCTAGAGGCATAAATCACAGACAATAACAACTTTTTTCTAGCTCTAAAAAAACTGTAATGTTGTGTTGACATAATTTAATATAAAATAAAAAAATTACGAAAAATCGCAATACAAGTAATTGTTTAAATATCTACAGTATTTTCACCAAAAGTACTTTCTTGAATAATATTTCCTAAAAATCGTTGGTTACTTTTGAAAAGTTAACAAACTATTTACATACGTAGACATATTGAAAGTGATCAAATCGGAGTAAATGAGACATTGGTCCATCTGCTCTGTCGAGCCTGTTAATGACTATTTGGCACTGAAACGTCAGTAAGTGTCTTCCTCCAGAGAGCAATCAATCCTTCCCCTCTGGAGCCCGCTGGAGTCATCCATACGTGTTAGTCCACTGGAACTAATCGGACTCGACTTAGTTCACTGCTCGTCTCACTCTTACACACGGCTTGGAGTGAGACAGAGATACTTTCATCTCACTCTTACACACGGGTTAGAGAGAGACAGAGATACTTTCCCTGTTCATCCAGTTGGCACGACTATTAACACGAGGCACGACTATTAGCACGAGGAAGTGGTGACAAATAGGCCCTGATAGTTCGAATGCACTCAATAGTTATTCAACTGCATTCTTATACATTTACGATCAGTTGGAATTTGTAAGACACACTACTTGAAGACAGATCTTCAGATATTTTTCAAATAAATTATTAAATAATTCGTAAGTATACTAATTACTATTTATTTTGTTTTAATGGGAATACACTATATTCTAAACTCTAAACTCTAAACTATAACTCTAAATACTCTATATTATTTTTAATGATATAGCCTATTAAAAATTTATTTAAATTCACAATCGTATTTTTGGCGCTACTGCGCTAGTGTAGCTACACCCACTCTCAGCCTTATCTCCGGCCCATCATCCACACCCGATCACCGTCACATGTTCAGGGGGCACAGGAGGGCAGGATGGCTGAAGACGGCGTGAGCTAAAAGACATTTTAACTTATCAACCAATCAAAGGGCAGCGCTCAAAATCAATCCCAAACTGAGTTAGAATGATATTAGTATGTGTGCAAAATTTCAGCTCGATCGGAAAAACAATATGGCCTGTGGCGTCGGGAACAAAAACAACCACACACACACTCACAAAAAGAAACAGAGAAAGTGTCCAAAAGTGCTGAATGGAGACGCTCGCTCAAATAACAATAGAAAAGCTCATGCAAAACTTCACGGAAACAATTTGTTGCGCCTGACAGTTCGAGGTCTACCAGGCGTTGTCATGGTAATTGTAATGGTAATTGTAATGGTAATTGTAATGATAATTGTAATTGAGCGAGCATAGCGAGCGTCACCACGGTACTCTTATGGCACTTTCTCTGTGTGTTTTTTTTTTTTTTTTTTTTTTTGTGGTCACAGCCCAGGTCTAACCGCTCAAGCAATCGATCTGAAATTTTGTACACATACTAACGTACTCTATGCGGTCCCTGGGATCGTTTTTGAACGGGCTCTCGTTATTGGTTCAAATTTAAAAAAAATTATCTTTCGATTGGTTACTTCGATCAATTTGAAATTTAGCAAAAACATTGCAACCAACATTGTACCCAATCATAAAAAGTTTCAGCCAAATCCTCCTATTGGTTCAAATTTAAAACCATTTTTCATGTGATTTTTGACATTTAAACTAGAACCGTATGACCGATCAACTTAAAACTTCGCGTGGTCATTGGTACCAGCATTTTAGATATTTTTGCCAATTTTCAGTCTAATCTGTCGTTATTTTCAAAAGTTTTGTCATTTTTAGGTAATTTTATTCCATAATCTTGAAAAATGTATACTAAATTGTCATCCCTGCCTTCTTTAAGCTTCTGTTCCAAGGCAAGGCCTGTAGAGCAGCCAAGCTATCCACAATGTACAGTAAAATGAAAGCATTTTTGAGCTAGCGCATAAAATCGGATGCAGTACGAAGGACAAATCCTCTACTTGGTTTAAGTTTAAATAATGTCTTCTGATTGGTCGGCAATAAAAATGTTCACATAAAGTATTAATTGTAATTTTACGAGTTTAGTATGGGATGTCACAAGAGATTTCTCGAGAAGGTATGTAGGTAAGACTTCACGACACAATGGATCTGTTATTCATCCAGAGTATTATGGAGATTGAAAAATTGCAGAGAAAATCGTCTTGTGCCGTGTCGTGCATCGTTACTATGGGGATGTTGCATGTTCTGTGCTCGCTCATCAACGCGTTACACTGAGCGTTTTCCTAGTTATAATTGACATTACGAGTCATTTGACTTCGGTGATTTGAGATGTAATTAAAGATAGATTTACTAATGTTTGGTAAGACACTAGCGACATTTTATTTATGGCAGTTTATAGGCACCGAGTGTTCGCCACGAGTGAGAGAAATAAGCAACATTTGTGGGAAGATCGTCAACTGTTTCATTTCTCATTGGCCGTGACCTAGCAACCGATCAAATGTCAACAAATGTACTCAAAATATTTCGGAATCAGAACCAAGTCGCGCAAATTACTATTGTGATCAGATTCAGTGAAATTGTGAACACTTTATTATTAATATTTTGTAGGCGAATAAACATTAGATAAACTTGTTTTTAATTTTAAGAATTGATAATGCGTAATATGTGCAGCAACATAACATATAACTGCAGCGACTTGGACGCCTTGCCAAAGGTAAGCTTCCTTCCCACAGCTTAGGTGGCTCTGTCTGTACTTTTTGTAGCGCTATCTGTAGTCTAAACACGCTGCCTATATCGAATACAAATCACTGATTCTACACCAAAAGATCCAACGTACTTTATCTTCAAAGCTGAGAATATTACATATTCCGTTATGCAAGAATGCAAGAATCATCAACGATAGCAACGACATGGTAGTTTTTTAAGGGGGGATGCCCAAGTAGAGGTCTCCGATAGATATTTGAATTAATATGCTTATTAAATAGATAATTTCCTTGTGCACCATATAAACGCAAGAAAAAGTGGGGTAGCCGAACTAATTTCCAAGATATATCACTTTATAAATTTGAGTTAGCCCTATCTTTAACATGGTAAGTCGAAAAAACACGGTAATTTTCCTAGTAAATATAAGATTTAAACTATTTTCCACCGATAGATTTTTTCCAAAAACTAATATTATATGTATTAGACATAGAAGTATTTATTAAGATTTTTATATATACACCTAGCCGTACGTTTTTAAAAGTTAGGCGCCAAATTCTAAATAATTTTCCTATAGGCAGCGTGTTTAGACAACAGATGGCACTGCAAAAGTACAGACAGAGCCGCCTAAGCTGTGGGAAGGAAGCTTACCTTTGGCAAGGCGTCCAAGTCGCTGCAGTTATATGTTATGTTGCTGCACATATTACGCATTATCAATTCTTAAAATTTACACAGGTTTATCTAATGTTTATTCGCCTACAAAATATTAACAACAAAGTGTTTACAATTTCACTGAATCTGATCACAATATTAATTTGCGCGACTTGGTTCTGATTCCGAAATATTTTGAGTACATTTGTTGACATCTGATCGGTTGCTAGGTCACGGCCAATGAGAAATGAAACAGTTGACGATCTTCCCACAAATGTTGCTAATTTCTCTCACTCGTGGCGAACACTCGGTGCCTATACCTCCTGTGTTAAAATGTCTTAATCTTCCGAAGAAATCATATTGAAAACTCAATATAATTGGAGAGTTGCAAGTTACAAGACATTTGATGAAACTTTTACATAAAAATATAGTTGAAATGTTGAAAAAATTAATAAAAGTCGTACATTTCAACAAAAAATATTTTCGGAAAATCTACTTGGGCATCCCTTCTTAACAACAAAAATCATCATTTGCTCTGATGAACAATGTCTTCCCTGATAAGTTTTGCAATGTGCAATGGTTGACCGCGAGGTCTGTGTTTATTCCACCGCTGTGTACGCGACAGACGTCAGAGTAACTCCCTGACTCCATGGCAGAACCTGTACAATGTAACAATACAGCGCACCAACAATGCAACACACAATACGTGAAACTACCCCATAGCGCAGGCGCACAACTATCGAGGGAGATTATGTTGCAAACAATCGGAACATGCGCAGCAAATGGACTTCATAAAGAACACAGAACGCTCTTTGTTTACCAGCCGACACCTTCTTTCAGTTCTCACACGTGTTTCTAATATTTCCGATAATGTATCAGAATATCGTTTATACTTACAATTGGACCAAGTACAAACGGTATTTGAACAAAACGGATTGGTTTACCAATGAAATCAGAGCTCACCTACTAGAGTTAGATGAAGAGTTAACACATACTTCATTAGATGATACCTCAATCAGAGGTTCAATTATATCAAATATAATATTGAATTATATTGAATTTACGCCATATTGAATTTGTTGGCAGCTTTGAAGGCATCAGGATTTTATTACGTAACAATGACGTGAGTCCAGAGGCGAATGATGGGAAGGTTCCCTACTAATAAACTCCGACCGCCTCCTTCCCAGCGTCCATCCTTACTCGTTCATCATCATCATCATCTTCTCCCAAACATCATCATCTGTAATGATTCATCGTAGGAGAATCACTAAAAAGCATGCAAATAAACTGAACTAATCGGAAGCTTGTCCCGTATTTTGTGTTGCTTTAAGATTAGGAGATTTATTAGTAATCCATTTCCAAATCTACATTCAAGCATTTTCAGTAAATCATAAGTAGCAATAACACAGAATTAAGAATTACTTTATCTGCTAAAACTAATGTAAATTGTTATTTTTGTTAGTGTTGACGTGTATTAACTACACTTTTTTAAATAATTAACTTATAATGTTCGATCATTTACTGCGTATTGTTTTGCTTTCTTGTAACGAAACATATGTCCTTAGCTTGAATATAAAAAAAATACAAACTAAATAAAAAAGATCTTTTTCGCAATGTAATATTTACTTTTGTATCCGCAATGAAACTTTGACCGTCGGATGAGCGTCAAGCAAAACAAAGTCCCTCCACATTGCACGTAGCAAGAGCATAAGGCATTTAGCTCGCATACACAATGCCTATAAAACACATAATGCGCTCACAAAGGCATCAAGCTACCCCGACACCCCGGACAAATGACATTTATTTTTATACAATCCTCGCCGGTTGCGAACGGATCAAGAGACAACAATGCTCGGGCACCGCGGGTGGGGGAGGGTGGGGGGTAATGTAGGGCTAATTTGTTACCCAATGAGTATAGTCGCTGCTCCAACTAGCGTCATTATGAGGGGTAGTTGGGAGGATGGAAGAGGGGATGTCTTCATTTGAGCCGTTTGTTCCGGTTTATTTTTGATTTGCGGCGAATGTGAATGGTCGAAAAATTTAAATAGTTTGTAATTCATGTGATGGAAATTATTTTGTAAATAATATCACTTTTATTATGATCGGAAAATATTCAATGCAAGAGAAGGAAAACAAACACCGTTTAGTAGAAGAAAAACTGAATGTGAACTTGGATCTGATAAATAAATAAATAAACAAGAGATTTACTACTAAAAGTTATGAGTTTATTCTAGTATATGTTACATCAACGTTGTCAACAAATGAATTTTTAAAAAGTCCACTTTAGTACAATTTCTATAGTTTACTTATGTATCATCTTCAAGTAATCTTACAGATCTGATATTTCGGCGAGTTGTCAGTGAACATCTGAACATCTCGGGTTGCGAACACGCGGCTGTCAGACAGAAGAAAGTCAACTCTCAAGACTCGACATGTCCTCTTCACATCATCCATCATTATCCAGACGCTTTTTACCGCGTCCATGTTCCTCTCGCATTATACGAGACTCCCGTATTCCACGAGACATTTTTTCAACAAAACAACACCACTTCGTTAAGTCTGCCATATTTGTGTGAAAAGCGGCCGACAGGGCTCGCTGCTGTCACCGCTACTGTTCATATTTTATATTTTTTATTCCATCTTCAACAGATCTAGTTTGACGAAGGAAAAAATACGTCTAATATGAAATCAATTTATTTCCAACTAAATCGCTTGTAATATCATTTCTGATTGTATCTATTCTCATATTACATGAAAAAGCAGTCAGATGACAAGATGGCGTGGTTGTTGCATGCATTATTGAACAATTTATTTGATATTAATCTCAACATTAATATATACAGTGGCGTTTCACTAGCTTGCTCGTTTCTTTTCTTTGTCATGTAATACCGTGTTTTTGTTGACGCTAAATGTGTCAAACGGAGACCGCAAGTAGAATTGATAACTGAACGAGAAGTAAAGAAATGAAACCTACGATAGGAATAACTCTAATATTTATAAATCAACTAGTCTGGTTTAAAAATAACATCTGATTTTCATATTGCTTTGGGCAGCTCATAAATACATTATGCTAAAATTTTAGAATTATGAATTGTTTCGATTGCTTCTTCTCTTTATTGACAAAAAAATAAAGTCCAATTGAAAGCTTTTGAAAGCTTTGTTCTCTTTCAGCACATATAAAACCGTGTATATAGAAAATTAATATAAAATCTTTAGGTAATCAATAATGTTTGGCAATTTAGAATTAATAAAATATCTAAAGAAATGTATGTACCTAACTAATACATTGTTGAATTATTTAAAGTCTTCCGATTTGTAATTTTAATTAAAAATAATCAAAATGTAATTGTTTTGATTTTCACTGATGAAGATCGCTGAATATGACTGAAATATTGTGATTTTAATCATTTCAAGCCATCCAAAAATATTGCTAATGGTCAGAAGATATGTTGTTCTCACAAGTTCTTGGTAATTCTGCATCATTGTTGCATCTTTGGTAAACAAACCCACTGATTCCCTAACTGATGACGAAAGAAGTGTATTCCTCTCGATCGCGAACTCGATCTCTCTCACTCTGCATTGGCGCTGATGCGATCATCTCCGTCCAGAGTTGGGTAGTAACTTAACGAAAGTAACTAGTTACTGGTAACTAGTTACTTTTAAGGTAACTTTTGCGGTAACTAGTTACTTTTCATCCTCAGTAACTTTGTGAGTAACTAAGTTACAATTTTACAGGAACTTGTAACTTAATTTTCGTTACTTTAAAAGTTACTTTTAGGTGAAATAATTTGACAAAAATATAATATTTTCACAGTCTACAAACTCCCTATCTATCTCTTGAGAGAAAATCTAAAACCCAGACAACAAATCACAGGAAATGAAATGCGTGTCCTTCCTTCCCATTGATCTATTTCCTTCCACAAGTCATTAGCAGGTAGTTGGGCTGGGGGATACTTGCAGATGCGCTGCAAGTTTTTCCGAGAATCATACCTATCCAAAGTGAAAAAGTATGACGTCATTCATTACTAGCCAATAAGGGTCGTTTTTACATAAAATGTACCTACCCAATCAGATGCAGTCTTTCACAAATCAAAGCGATTGTCACATGGATGGACCATTTAAAGAAGTGAAGAGAACGAGGTGCATGCAATAAATTTACCAGTTACCGCGAGTGCAATTTAAATTTATTTTTTTGACTGTGAGCACGATGACTGTGAGTAAATACAAATAATAAAATTGCTTTACTCGCCTATTAGACGAACAAGTTAAACCCTCGGCGGAGTTCAATCACGTTTGTTTTTTGTCGAAAAAATATCCGAAAAGTAACTTTAAAGTAACTTAAAAGTAACTCAGTTACTTTTCAAATCAAGTAACTTACCAAGTAACTTAGTTCCTTTTGAGATCAGGTAACTTACAGAGTAACTAGTTCCTTTTTACAAGTAACTTACCCAACTCTGTCTCCGTCACTCTCGTCCGTCTCATCTTCCCCGTAGCACATTAGACGTCACTACACTCCACAGATTGCGTTACAATCATGAATATTCCGGCGACTAATTCCAGCCCCAAGTTAGCCGACTCCCCCTCAACCAACCGCGGTGTACCTTTGAGCCTTTGAGCCCCGCGTCAAAACATATTTAATCGAAAAATGAAATTTGTTACACTAGAACGCCTGCCACTGGCCTGGGGGCCTCGCTCATGTCTAATTCTCTTTCTGTAACACCCTGCTTCATTGAGATGCTATCGTGGCCCCCCGGGGACTTTGACCCCCCCCCCCCCCCACTTTGGGGCCCACTCGACACGGTAAAGAGATTTTCCGCGCCGACACCTCGACTGAAAAGTCTGTCCTGGAGCCCCCGGCGTCTGGGGGGGGGGGGGGGGGTGAGGGCCCCTGAGTCCAACCTTCATGACGCTGTGTCAATCATTGAGTGGCATTTATAAAGTGCGTCATGCACTGTCACATCATGAACATCAAACATCATGAACATCAAACATCATGAACATCAAACATCATGAACATCAAACATCATGAACATCAAACATCATGAACATCAAACATCTTCGTTCTTATTACTCTCCTATATAGCACACATTTTCAAATCGGACTTTCATACTTTGATAGTTTCTTTGATTATAGTACTATCTTTATGCCATGACAGTTTTGATATGCCTCGACTATTTTCATTTTTAGTCTTGATTACAACCTCTTTTGCGTTGACAATTATGCCTATTACCTATTTGTTTTGATAATTAATTTTTTTATTTATTGACAATTATGTTTTTTGATAAATTACACTTATGTTACTATATTACTTTGTATTGACAAAATACGATAATTGCTGTGACGATTGGTAATACATGGAATTTACCTTGAACACACATTTCTGCCGCCTACACAAGTTCTACTCAATGATAGTTAGGGCCGATGTTTCAATGCCTTGCTAACTTTTAAACAGTCAATTAGGACTTTGCCATGGCAACAACCAATGACATTCCTAGAATGACCACTAACTAACTGTTAAGAGCTAATTGAGACTTTAGCAGAGTATTGAAAGACCGGACCTTAATATGCAAACTTTAAACAACAATTACACCAATCTTTTAACACGAAAATCATTAATTACTTTTAGAAAAATTAATTTGAGAGAGCGGAGCACCTAGATCATTTTAATCTAAATTCTATTCAAATATTTTCTCTTTTCAATGGACATTCTCGCCCAACTTGTAATTGTTAGGAAGTAATTCACTGTTTGTCATCAAAAGAGTATTCCTCCTGACCTCGTCTGCGGCGACGCTTGTGTGTGATGTGATTGTAATAATCCGTCTGCTGCGGTGGATTCGGTTCCAGTTGGCGGGCAATCACTGCAGAGTGTCCGCCACATCTGTCCCTCTCAGACACATATGTGTGATATTGCCCCCCCCTCCCCCCCCCCCCCCGGCCCTCATTCATTCAGGCGGGAATATTGACAGGCGGTTACTTAGAGCCTGATTATTGTGCGTTGACAAATATATAACCTCATGGATAGGTTTGTGCAAATAGTTACCAAAGATATCGTAGTTTTCCACAAACGAACGAAGGGCTTTATTTTATTACAGACTCATGCTCAAAAGAAGTTGTATCACAGGCAATGGTACGGTAGTGGATATTTGCGGATGTCAGTCCTCAACACCACAAGACCGTGAGCTAATAATCTTATGGACGGAATCCAGTGGACTCTGGACACTTGCGTCGATAAATCTGGACATTCTTTTGAGCATGAGGAATTTTAAAACACAGCAACATGCCAATTCATTGAGAACAGTTACTGAATAACATGAAAGGGTGAAAATAATACTTGAATGGTAAAAACATGTTACAAGTTTAATTTAAATAATTGGTCCGTACCGTGTAAATGAGGCTGTGTAAATAACTCATTACCTCTGTATTTCTATGCATTTCCATGATGCATCTATAATGCTACGTTGTAAGTGATTTAGCGACAGATCGAGTCTTACCTTCTGCTAGTCTGGATTCAATGGAACCTGCAAGCAACAAACACAACAGTCATAACATTGTCAAGAAGCCAGAATACAAATCAACCCTTAAAAACAACCCTAAAGAGTCCGTTTTAGACCCCAAATCCGTTCCTGTGTTACGCGTTGATAAGCGAACCTTCGTATTGCATGCGATTTGATCAAGATTCTGTTCTACAGGCCTTGGAACTGAAGCGTCAAGAGAGCAGTGACAAAAAAATCTTGGCATATATTTACAAATGTTTCAAGATTAGCATGAAATTTCCTTGTAATAAAAATAAATTTGGAAGATAACGACAGATTAGTCTGAAAATTGGCAAAAAAATATGTAAAATGTTGGTCCCAATGACCACTAAGTTTTAAGTTGACGTCAAACGGTTCCAGTTATGTCTAAAATCACAGGATCTTGTTCAAATACGATCCCATGTACCACTTATGAAGTTATTGTGTATACAAAATGTCTGAACGGTTTGACCAGGGCAGTGCAGACCAAAGCACGGACAAAATAACCACAGAGAGAAGGTGTCATAAGCGTACCGTATTAAGCGGGATTTGGAATGATCCATCATGGCGACACTGTCACGTGGTATAATCACCGTGTCTTACAACCAAGATGGCGGCCGTGACGTCACATGACGGATCACGTGTCCGACTCAAGCCAGAACTGATTCATTCAGAAATATCAACCGTTTCAATCGAGACCAGGTTTAACAACATGAAGTTCAGTGGAGTCAGGTCTACAATCTTGTCACCCAAATTCATGGACACAATCGGAAGATTTTCTGCTTCGTCAGATTACAAGATTCCCTGAAGTTTTAAGCTACGAAATAATTTACTAACATAAAAATATCATACAAGTAGGATAAATATTTTGAAACATTCTATGAGTTAATAGAATTATGTATACTTTTGATGATTTTAACTTACAAATTGATAACACTTTAGATATTTAACAATTCTATTGAAAACATTAGGTCCACTTTTAACAAATATGTATTTGATTTAGCCCCTGATTAGATTAAGTTCATAATCATAGATTAGCATTAGATTAGCATAAATTAATTTCTGGTGATTCTCGAATTTTTTCATTTTGAGTTTTTATCTTAGGTATTGTAATCAATTGATTTTCTCTGTTCGTTTTTCATAATTGTATTAAGTTTTTTTTTAATATTATCTTATGTCCACTTGTGGAGCTTTACTCTGTTGGATATAAGATTACACAAATAAACAAATAAATTGTTTAGATACATCAGCTTTTAGTCAACTTTGTTCTGGGCCCTATTCTACGAATATTCTTTATCTCGTTTCCACCGAATTCATTTCACTGAACTATCCTGAATTTATAAAATTCTGAAAATTTTACTGTATTACGCCGAAATGAATTCGATCACGACGAGATCAAAAATAGATATAAATCGCGACTGTCGACAACACAGGATGAAGTATACCGCAGAAGTGAATATTTCTACCCACAAACCGCGTTCATCACTGATTCCTGCAAGTCCCCTGACGCCGTGTAAGACGCTTGCAGCCTCCGCACTGGATCAATGCGTGTTAATACCCAAGTTACGAGCTCCTCTCGCATTACCCAGGGTACTTCGCGATTATCACTTGGCGAACTTCTCAAGCAGATTAGACCCGTGTTGATGAGGCGTTGGGGTAGAGAGAATAGTTGTCACTTTCATTAGGATTCGCATTTTAATATGCACAGTTTCACATAGAATCATGCACGTATTGGACTTACCTGCATGGGCGAAAGCAGCTCTGCCATTTTGACTTTGTTGAATTTAATTTAGACATTTTAATTAATTTTATAAGGGAAAAAAATGTTGTAGAATTATTTTTATTTCATAAAATTTCTTTTGAAATCAGGTCATGATAAACAGTATACATTCAGTTCCGAAATAGACTTTAATTTATACATTTTTGTTACGTTTTGACTCCAACATGTTTCTAAAACGATCTGAAAATTGCATGATTTTAAATTCGATAGTTTTGCAAATTAATATCGAGTGTCAATTCATGTGCACTTGGCCAAAGTAAAAACGGATTTGAACGAAACGGTTTGGCTGGTTATCGGGTTCCTCGACAATCAATCCTTGTTATTATCAATGAAATCAGAGCTCCCCTACTTGAGTTAGGTGACAAGTTACAGCACAGACTTCTTGGGATGATGCCATCAAATCAATATCAGCCAATCCGTTTCCTTCGATTATTGGATTCACTGGTCAATGTTTTAAAAATCTTCATCTAAAAAGAACTTGAACATAACTACAATCCCTGGACAGGCAGGTGGGGTGTATTCGTCAGTAACTATCCCGACATTCATCCCCCACTAAGTCTGCGCGCTTGCGGCTATGAGGTATTGTGCTGATTGCACTTGGCTACCCCCCGCTAAACACAGTGTTAAACGCACCCAAGTGGCTAATTGCCCGAGGATTGTTATGCTAACGAAGACGACATGTGGAGGGGCTGACACGCCTCACTGCACGGGCGCAACGATCACGTCACTGCAATACAAACATCATCAATACCAAATATCGTTTTAATAGATATCAGAGGTTTCGAGTCCAGGTAAACAGGTAAATGACAGGTTACTTATCGTGTCCCCCCCCCCCCCCCTCATTCCCCAGTAACTTTCACACTGCGTATCATCAGTAAACTGACTAAAGAAAGGGATGATTTCGTGTATGACTGAATTATATGCAATGCAACTTACAGCTTTGCAACTTTTCCTAGCACTGGAGTTAGCTATCTAATTCTACCCTATCTGAGCCAACGTTATAGGTTGTTTCATAACTGATAACTAGATACTTTGTCAAGAGTCACATCTACTGAGGCTGAAATACTTAGTTCTAGTAGTTTTCTATAGAACTCTATTGCTAATAAGGTGGTACGAGTATAATTCTAAGACTATTGCTGTGGTACAACACTTGCTATCTTCCCACTGTGGCTGACATGAAGACGGAACTGCCATGGCAATAACAAGCTATGTCCATGGGCCTGGGGTGGTATTCTAGAACTTTTGAATTCCCAATTCTGATGGAATTCGATTCCATGCAATGTTAAGGTGATACTAGCGCTCGGCCGTTTTAGAAAATTGAGAGAGTAAAATTGTGTCATAAGTGGGTGTAACTTTTACAGGATGTTCACATGATCAGTCTGATTGTATATTAGTAGCACTTTTTCATTTTTGCTTATTGCATCGTTAATTAGGCGCCGGTTATTCAACAAAACCGCGCAAAACTATGAAATTTGCGATACGATTGGAGACCAAACCCGTTGACCAATTGATCTCAAATTTCAATCATGATTAGATGAAAGACAAACTTAGGGTTATCACTTGGCACATTTTTGAAATTTATTTTTTTACGGCGCCCAGGGAGACAAGAAAATAGCAAATTTTTTTACCAAAAATCCACTAATTATTACTAATTAACGAAACAAAAAATAAAAAATGTACCAAGGGATAACCCTAAGTTTGTGTTTTATCTAATCACGATTAAAATTTCAAATAATTTGGTCTACCCATTTCGTCTCCAATCGTATCGCAAAAAGTGTCTACAAAACGCAGCAAAATCGCTTGCGCTTGCAGCACCTTAATCCTTATGGCCTTGACCGGATTCCATCAGAATGGAATTGGGAAAACGTTCTGGAATAGGGCCCCTGGCTATGTTCTCTATGTTCCTATGTTCTGCATGCCATGGGCCTGTACAATGTTCTCTACACTAGAAGGCTACGCTCTGCATGCCATGGGCCTGGGCTATGTTCTCTATGTTCTCTACACTAGCAAGCTACGCTCTGCATGCCATGGGCTGGCTCGCGCGGTGAGTTGTGTCGAGGGCTGGCAGGAAGGAATCAATAGGAAGGTGCGACGTGTCGGGAATGGAAATGCGAGGAGAACACACAGCGTCGTATCGATCTTGTGTTGAACAAAGCACCAGAACCAGAACTAGAAGTTGACACGGCAGGTGGACAGTGAGGCCCAGTGGTCGCTTCTCCTATCATCTTCCTCCATGATCATTGCCAGGTGAGAGGCCCAGTGGTCGCTTCTATCATCTTCCTCCATGATCATTGCCAGGTGAGAGGCCCAGTGGTCGCTTCTATCATCTTCCTCCATGATCATTGCCAGGTGAGAGGCCCAGTGGTCGCTTCTATCATCTTCCTCCATGATCATTGCCAGGTGAGAGGCCCAGTGGTCGCTTCTATCATCTTTCCTCCATGATCATTGCCAGGTGAGAGGCCCAGTGGTCGCTTCTATCATCTTCCTCCATGATCATTGCCAGGTGAGAGGCCCAGTGGTCGCTTCTATCATCTTTCCTCCATGATCATTGCCAGGTGAGAGGCCCAGTGGTCGCTTCTATCATCTTTCCTCCATGATCATTGCCAGGTGAGAGGCCCAGTGGTCGCTTCTATCATCTTCCTCCATGATCATTGCCAGGTGAGAGGCCCAGTGGTCGCTTCTATCATCTTCCTCCATGATCATTGCAAGACTGAATGTTAAGACGCCATGGGTGAGCGAACGAGAATCGCACGGTTCGTCAGAGCGTTTTTTGACATTTGTCTTCACGCTAACAGAATTAAAAAAAATCAGATAGTAACGACCCATTGCATCCTAATAGACTAAATATTATCACACACTGGAGTACTTCATGGCACTTGGTATAACCTCAAAGTGTTAAAAATACGATATTTAAGTTTAGTAAAATAATCGTATCTAACACTGTGAGGTCGTAACAGGGAACATAGTGACAGAGTATTCCAGAGTGTGGCATTTAGTCTATTAAGCTGTCCAATTTTGTTCCAATTTTGTGCAATTTTGTTAATGTGAAGACAAATTTCAAAAACGCTCTGACGAACCGTGCGATTCCCGTTCACTTTCCCGATTATAAGTTTGAATTTATTCCATAAAATAAAACTATTAGGACGATTCATAAACTTGATGCATTTATTTTCGTTAATTTTTTTTCGAACTTAACTACGAGTCAAAAATCCTCTCATATAGATCGATAGAATAGCATTTTTTTTTTTTTTAATAAAGTGCCTAAATATTTTCGAGTAACTTTCAAGGTCCCCGTGCTCCTCAGCATTTCAAGATTCAAGACCACAATTCGAATACTTGAGACATAGTGGTTATTTACTTGGAACAATATGATGTGGCAAAGAGCTTCAATGTTGCGAAGACAGAAATATTTTTCCTCAATCCAAAACATAACTGAGTTATACTTTGATTAAATCATCTCCTAGGAATGCGTTGGAGCCAGCTGTAGATATAGATATTGTTTCACAATCAATGCGAGAAAGAGAGAGAGAGAGAGAGAGAGAGAGAGAGAGAGAGAGAGAGAGAGAGAGAGAGAGAGAGAGAGAGAGAGGGGGGGGGGGGTCTCGAGGGGCGGCACACTAGTGGCAGCGGTGGGATCGCGAAGTGTTACGTCTACACGGATCTGATGCGGACTTGATTTGATATTGATGCCGCGTCGATAGTCGTTGATACGTCGTTGTGACGTCATTACAACGCGTCGTTGAAGAGTTAGAGAAAACGTCGTGGTCAATACAAAGTGTCTTAAAGGAGATGACAATATTTGAATGTAATTGAGCGAGCGTAGCGAGCGTCACCACGGTACTCTTATGGCACTTTCTCTGTGTGTTTGTTTGTTTGTTTGTTTTTTTTTTTTTTTTTTTTTTTGTGGTCACAGCCCAGGTCAAACCGCTCAAGCAATCGATCTGAAATTTTGTACACATACTAACGTAATCTATGCGGTCCCTGGGATCGTTTTTGAATGGGCTCCCGTGATTGGTTCAAATTTAAAAAAAATTATCTTTCGATTGGGTGCTTCGATCAATTTGAAATTTAGCAAAAACATTGCAACCAACATTGTACCCAATCATAAAAAGTTTCAGCCAAATCCTCCTATTGGTTCAAATTTAAAACCATTTTTCATGTGATTTTTGACATTTAAACTAGAACAGATTGACCGATCAACTTGAAACTTCGCGTGGTCATTGGTACCAACATTTTAGATATTTTTGCCAATTTTCAGTCTAATCTGTCGTTATTTTCAAAAGTTTTGTTATTTTAAGGTCATTTTATTCCATAATCTTGAAAAATGTATACTAAATTGTCATCCCTGCCTTCTTTAAGCTTCTGTTCCAAGGCAAGGCCTGTAGAGCAGCCAAGCTATCCACAATGTACAGTAAAATGAAAGCATTTTTGAGCTAGCGCATAAAATCGGATGCAGTACGAAGGCCAAATCCTCTAATTGGTTTAAGTTTAAATAATGTCTTCTGATTGGTCGACAATAAAAATGTTCACATTAAGTTCAAATTTTGCATGGTGATCAAGACCAACTTAATATTAAATTTTACATATTGTAAGCCCAATCAGTCAAGTATTAATTGTAATTTTACGAGTTTAGTATGGGATGTCACAAGAGATTTCTGGAGAAGGTATGTAGGTAAGACTTCACGACACAATGGATCTGTTATTCATCCAGAGTATTATGGAGATTGAAAAATTGCAGAGAAAATCGTCTTGTGCCGTGTCGTGCATCGTTACTATGGGGATGTTGCATGTTCTGTGCTCGCTCATCAACGCGTTACACTGAGCGTTTTCCTAGTTATTGTCTTTGCAACACGAAACAGCGAAACTTCTCACCTCATCTGACTGCTACCAAATATCTTGATTTTAACTAACGCCATCTCTGTACAACAATCTTTTGTGTTCAAATGTTTCAATCATTATATTATCTATTATGATGTCACCGTAGTAGGCAACTACTTTATCCACGACAGCTGATTGGTTCGAGTAAAAATAGATTTTAATGAGGGAAGTAGATATAATAACATAATCCTAACAGGTAATAATTATAAACTGTCAATGAAGGCATGGAATCGATACATAAGTGTAAGAACATGCGGGAATCAGTCAATAAGTGGTGAAACATCATTATGCGACACAATGGTCTGGCACCCGCATGTTATAAGACCTCGCCGACAATAGCAGGTATGTTGTTTGTCAACACTGTTCTTGAATATAAGTTGTTTCGTCGACACCTGACATAGCCGCGCTCGTGCCGCCAACTACATGACGTATAGAGTGCCTGCAAATGACGTCACAGCTGACCAACATCTCGCTGGTGCACAGATCATTTCTGAATGTAAATAATAAATAATCAATATCTTCATTAATAAAATTTCCTTATTTATTTGATACCATTTCTGTTTTTCTTTTTAATATCTACCTTAAAGAACTAAAATATTAAAAATGTCCTGTTAACCAGTTAAATAAACAAGATTGAGGTCCGTTACCTAGCAACCAGGTCTACTGCAGGTACTCTAATGTCGGCGACAGGCAAAGATGACGCTATAGCATGGGCCGCCCTATACCTGGCAATGCTAAACAGGGTTCATCTTTGCCTGTCGCCGACCTTATAGCTAAATATTCATCTTCATATTATCTGAAAAACTCTTTCAATTTTGCAGGCCCAAAGGAATTATACATTTGTGTTTTTGTGCCTTTGTAATTTTTCTATGTATACGGTCGGTGACAGGCAAAGATGAACCCTGTTTAGCATTGCCAGGTATAGGCTGGCCCATGCTAGCGCGGGTTCATCTTTACCGTCACCGAACATAGATTTCAATGTACTTCTGAAGAATACTACTGAACAGTGATAGAAACGTATTATTTGTGAATAAAACTGCTATGTGTAGTTACTGTTAGAACCTGGGAGGATCGAGCCATGGTTGCGTCTCGCCGCAAAGCAATCATCTTCATCCCATCAGCGTAATCTCCCGCACCATCGCCCCGCACATGCGCATCACGCCCGGCCGTGTCACGTGACTGCCGCTGACAGCTGTCAAACCGTGGCGTGTTCACATCATGGTAACGAAGTCAAATTTTTGAGTGGAGTTCTGACGTCCCCCCCCCCCCCCCCCACCCGGCCCCTGAGGGCTTGCGGGGAGGTTCCGCTTCGAGGGACAATTAAGGGTCACTTGTCTTTTAAAAGAAAAACTCTGGCGATGGGGTGAAGTTTAATGCCCCCCCCCCCCCCCATTGCCCCCCGGCGCCCGACGCAATCTGCCGCATCGGCTCGGTGACTCTCAGACCGATATTATTCATTATGACTTCATCTTTACATGATTCAGACAAATTAAACGTCTCTTCAGGTTTTACCATGATACTAAGAAACATGACGTTTGCCAAACTGTTGGATATAAATGGAAGATTAATGCATTTTCCTAATCCAAAATGATCTACACCCCACTTGATCTTCTTCACCGCCAATATTTACGTCCAGAAATTATTTTGAAGCCAACATAGTAAAGTTTGAAGCGTAGAAACGTAAATTAAATCACATTTGAAGTAAAGTTTGAGTCAAACTTTAATCTATGCTTGTTAAAACTGAAATTCTTCTGTAAATATTATTTATTGTTCTCTCTTACACGTTGTCTTCACTATTACCGGTTTAGAGTAGTACATTTTGGAGAAAATGTCCAGATTTTCAATCTCTGCTAAACTCTACAGAGTTGTTTAGGACTAGATTGCCATGGCAACAACCAATAACATTACTAAAATGACCACTTAAAGTTAACTACTGGTACTAACAGAGTATTGAAGTGAGGATGTAATGTAGATAGAAAGACTGAGCGGTCACCCATCACACAACTGGCCGCGCTCAATGTTGCCGGTGATCCGACGAGAACCACGTATCCAGTACAGCACAAGAAGCTGTCCGCCAAGTACCAGGTATTCTTCATCACGTGTCACGGGGTTCAGTAATGGCACAAACACGCGTGCGCGAAGCAAGTACGCTTAGAGCACGCGGTTTTTACGCGACGATGGTTCAGAGAATCCGACTTGTTCGTCTGATCGCTTCATAGAAGACGTACCTACACATGCGTGGTATCAAGCAGCGACATATGTTCGTCCGGACTGGCCGGTAAGACGGACAGTACCAGTCCGGAGGAACATATTCACAGTCATCTACTCATGTAATACCACACCGGGGTGACGATGCTAGACTTGAATCCGTCAACGGAAATGCTCAGCTGTGATATCCTTCGTTTCTTCAATGATGTACGAATCCATTTTGCAATATTTAGGTAAACAAATGAGTGGTCCACAAGAATGTATTTCTCATGCGGTCTTCTCGCCTACGTATTGCTTGTTTACTTTGGACCTAGACAATTGGATTCAAATTTTCTTCCTTCTCCTCACAGAGGTCGTTTTAATTTACCTCTGTTGTCCTGAAGTTATAAGAGAATAAAATTATTTATAAATTGAAATTGAAAATGGACCAGGGAAAGAAAGCTATAAGTCACATTCGGATGAAACTGAGATAAACGAAGTTTTATGTTGAATCTTGTATTGATCTTCCATTCAAATCGATATTTCAATTGCGTTTTTAAAGACTTTGTGGCAATATTTTCTATAACCCGAGGGTATATTCTGAAAGAATTACAGGGGTGTATCCTATATAATGACATAAATGTATCATATAATGACATCAATGTATCACATATCGACACAATATTCTGTACCTAGTTGGTGTTTAACGTCGCACTTTTCTGCAACTATAGGCTAATGGCGACGGATGAATGATTATGATGATGAAGAATAGGTAAGGATGGAGTGGTAGAGGCCTATTAGTAGGAAACCTTCCCAGCAATCGCCTCTCGACTTAAAAAAAATCACGAATTAGTCATAAAATACACAACCTGTTATGTTATTGTGAATAATTTGAAAGAAGTTTAATTAAAAGTTTAGAAAGCTAAGATTGTTTCGTCAGACTAATATTTAATGAACTAATTTCGCGCCATGTTTTGGTAGTATTTGCCAACCCTGTCCGGCCTGGGACCATGTGTGTCACGTGGAAACGTGTCAACTTTTTCACCGGTCGTCTCTGGAGTTTGACAGACTCGCTGCTCGGAATACAAACAGCCAATCAGGAGGTCGTCTTGCCTTTTACAAGAGCACGTCGAGTATTTTCACATGCGGCATTCCACGCATGCGTAGAGCTAATTTCACCCGCGGTTATGACAGCCAGTGCTCGTTAACATTGCCAAGGCCTAGCTGCATTCACTCACTGTTGTCTGTGATCATTCGGTATTGGTCAATCAATATGGACCTGAAACCATATTGAAGAGTCATGCGCTAGAAATATAAGTAATGTTGAAATTTTGAGAACTCCATGAGATCTGGGGCCCTATTCTATAACATGAAAATTCCGGATTTAGCCAGAATCCGATTCACGGCCATAAGGATTAACATTGAACCGAATCGGATTCTGATGGAATCGGGATTTTTGAAGTTATAGAATAGGGCTCCTGATTTTATAATTTTCTCCCAGAGGCAAACAGACAAATGATTGCCACTTTTAGATCAAAAAAGGTTACATTTTCGGTACAAAAGGTTTCATAGTTGTTAAGATAATTTGATAGTAATTAGTTCTGTTTTTCTTCAATTATTTTATATTGTTCTTGATTGTAGGACGCATATTATATGGTACTAAAAGCATCTCGAGAGCCAGAATAGTTCATACTCATATTCTATTGATGGTAAAATGCCTGCAGTTTTACGAACTTGGATTTCATATGAATGTAGTAATCTCGGCCACTGTCGGTCAGGATTCACTCAAAATGATTGAAAATACTGATTTCCGTTCAAAAGTTAGTTTAATTTGCATGTAAAATTTTATGGTAATATCCGAGCCAATGGAATTTAGAATAAAACATAGAACGTTGAAAACTATTTTTTTAAACAAAAGAAAAGTCAAAATGTAAAAAAATGCTAAAATTAAAGAAATAATATAAGTAATTGAAACTAATTTTTTAATTTTAAAAATATAAATTTTAAACACGTATCCTCGTTGTAATCGCATAACTGCAGTAGAAAACTACTTTGAAAATAAGATATAAAACTGTTAAAATAGCTCATAATACATGTGACAAGACTGGCATCGAAATTCTTTGAAATTTTGTTTTAATTAGTTGGATTCCGCTGCTTAACGTGTGGTTTTTGCCTTGGAAGTTGGTTTGATGAATGAGCAGGTCTGTCGACCAATCCCAGCTCGCGCATTACTTTCACTGGACGAGCTTGGACGTGCGGCGTGTGAGGGAAATGCCGAGTGACAACTACAAGAATATTACGTGGGAACTACACCAGCGCTGGGAACCTCGTTCAATTCATTCCGCGACAGATTTATATAACACGGCAATTCATCACTTATTACTTACTAATTCTTGTTTTACTGCTATCAACATAGGCGTTGACGGAGGGGGGTTGACCCTCTCTTATGGACACCAGGCTCAGATAAGTTTGTCTCAGATTTGCGCACTTTCTATTATATGTCCTTAAAATAATTACATCAGTATCAGTATTCCCACAAATAAGTGATACGTGATGGAGCCACTTCTGGCAAGATGGCTACTATCAGGTCCACATATTAATTTGTTTGTTTTTTCATTTCGTGTTTCCATAAAGCAGTGAAAATACAAAAAACAAATGAAATTGATATTTAGCTATAAATTTACTTTCTTGGCCATAACAAACAACTATATCAAATATTTGTATTTATATTTATGCAAATGCGCCCTTGATAGCCGCCATTTACCTAGTACCACAAAATCCACCAGAGGTCAGTTGTGTTCCTTATTTTCTCGAATACCTAATCCAGAAAAGCAGTACTTTTCATAAGACCCATTTCATAAGACCCATATTTTACAAACCACTTTTAGTTACCCAAAATTGGTATTTAAGTGAGTTATCTATAGAAAATGTACATGTTATGGTGAATACCCCCCCCCCCTCCCCCTCCTGGGCAAAGGTCATGGATTGTTATCATGATAAACAAATCAAGATAATACACATCTATTATCAGATAATACGAAAGACTTGCACTTTTCTAGAGTAAAATAAAAAAAAAAAAAACTTTAGAAATATCGTCACCCATTTTATCTGTATAAAAATCGTAAAAGTTATTTTAGTTATTAGTATATAAAATCTAAATGAATATAAAATTAAATAAATAAATAAAGAAGTACAATTCAAATATACATTATCTGTATACAAAAATATCATTAAGCCATTGGTAATTTCCTATGCCGGAATTTCATTAATCTAATCTCCGGTTTCTATATTTCAAATTATTTTAAAGTATCAGAAAATCCGTATTTATTCAAACTTAAATTGAACTCTGAACTCAATATTCAGATTTTATAGTTACTTTTGAGTTTTGAGGTGATTACTTTTCTGTTTCCAATGCCCTATTGATATGACACAAGCACACATCCCGCTATATTGATTGCCTTCACTTCTCCAGCACTTCTCCAGCGCATTCCAGACTGGAGGTTCTTCACATTGCTGCTCGTACGTCGCCATTTCTCCAGCTCCTCTCCAGCATTCCCCCGCCAGAAGAATGCCAAACATGCCAGCAAAAAAACAACGTCAAATTCACTCTAATTTATGAGTATTCCTCCAAAACGTTATTTTTAATATCATTACTAACTCATGCTGACGTTTTCTTGTTTATTTTGATCTATTGGTGTCTTGGTTCTCGTCAGAAGGGGAAGGGGGGTGTCCCCCCCCCCCGGGCTTGTCAAAGTCGCTCGTCTTTGCTTAAATACATCGCTCTTTAACAAATGATGTTATAGTTCCAATAATCATACCTTCTCGTTCAAACAATCATGACAATGAAGACTTGCTCAGTTCCTTATAGAAGAAGGTCATCCACCCTATGACCTAAATGTGTTAGATAATTGGAACTAATAAATAAATAATCGAGGTCTTATAATAATTCATTTTCAACGAAATTAGATACAAATTCCCAGCTTTGCTATGAACTAGCAAATAATTACAGAAATGTTGTTTCCGTACGTGGATTTAAATGCAAATAATCCATTTCTAAACGGGACAAAATAACTGTTCTAAGACATTACATTGCATGATATCATCAGGAATTCCAGAGATAAATATAATATGTAGGATTGTTGAAACATGAGGACGCCGCGTGTGTGCTCAGTTGTGAGCCCGCTCGCCCGGCACTGCGCTGTCCCGGGTTGTACTCCCATGTATACGTGTGAGTGACGCGATGGAATGCTGCTCAGCTGTGAGCTCGCTCGCCCGGCACTGCGCTGTCCCGGGTTGTACTGTGAGTGACGCGATGGAATGCTGCTCAGCTGTGAGCCCGCTCGCCCGGCACTGCGCTGTCCCGGGTTGTACTCTCATGTATACTTGTGAGTGACGCGATGGAATGCTGCTCAGATGTCAGCCCGCTCGCCCGGCACTGCGCTGTCCCGGGTTGTACTGTGAGTGACGCGATGGAATGCTGCTCAGCTGTGAGCCCGCTCGCCCGGCACTGCGCTGTCCCGGGTTGTACTCTCATGTATACTTGTGAGTGACGCGATGGAATGCTGCTCAGATGTCAGCCCGCTCGCCCGGCACTGCGCTACGCTACGCCGGGTGCGTATTTCCAAAGTATACCCAGCCCCAGCGCACCGTCACTGATTGGTGTGTCTTGGTCACGTGGTCTTTGATTCAATGATCACCTCGATCGCGAAACTGAAAGATATCTGTCAATACATCTCAACAATACTCAGAGAGACAATACTCAGGACATTATAAACACTTTAATATGCATATTTAATACGTATCATCTTCGTTTCCATCGTGGGTAACCTAACTTATTTCTCGTTGACAGTGCGTGGGTTGAGATATTTTGACAGATAACTTACAGTTTCGCAACCGAGGTGATCATTTAACCATTGACCGCGTGACCAAGACACACCAATCAGTGACGGTGCGCTGGGGCTGGGTATACTTTGGAAATACGCGTCCCGCGTACTGTGAGTGACGCGATGGAATGCTGCCCCTGCACGCTGTGAATGCAACCCTCCCAGCACGCATTAGCATATATCGACCACAACAGCAGCCTCAACGCCGCTGACAAAGAGCTTCTTACGAACCGCAAGACCTGTGCTTTACTCGCCAATCACTTCGTGGTGTACAGTCAGGGAAACTAGATGGTTCATACTCTGCCTCTCTCTGACCCATAACATAAACATGTTTTTATATGAAGCAGAGAAAGATAGAGTATGAACCATCTAGTTTCCTTGACTATTCGACCTTCAACACCACTCATTTCAAACTTAGTTATCAAGCTCTACTGCTAAGTTCGTCTGAACAGTTCCTTTGACACAGTTCACTTGTAAAAATCAATCTCATGTTCTCTTTAAAAATAATAATAAATTCATAACAAAGAATGGAAATTATCTTTCAAAATAACTATTTGGAGTCAGCTGCACTCAAAAGTTTTTGAGATAATATTTCCTAATATCGCTATCATTTAGAAACGTGTTAAAAATAAATAACAAATTTAATTTTTGACACAATATAAACACCAACATAAAGACAATATTTGAAAAATCTGAAAAATGGAGACATATCAGATTTTCCACGATTTTGGGCACAAATATTGTATTTAGAAGATGGTGTTGCTGCTAAGTTTGACTAAAAATTAAGTTCATTATTCTTTACATTTTTCGTCACTTTAGACCAAAAGTATGACGATATTTATTAAATATCATCTGCAATATTTACAGCCGACATTTAACTGGACGTTAACGAAACAAATGCCCCTGTTAATAATTGCACAGTTGGAATCTGTGTGGAATGAAGCTGCGATACAGAGAGAAGACTTGGGTCGCAAATCACTGGCGCTAAGTCGCTGTTGATTGGCTGCTGCTTACTCCATCATCGCGCCATTAAGTCTGACGAAGAGCATGAGAGGGGGAGAGGGGGAGAGGAAGGGTTGAGAGAGGGGAGAAATGCACGAGGAATTCTTACCAGTTGAAACCGCAATGTTTTAACACACTAACAATATCACCTAATTTAAAAATATATCGTATACCATTTCTGTCACCTATTGTGCATTTAATAATAATATTTGTAAAGTTAGCAAAACTATCCTCTTCCTGTGAAAAATTGTAAATTATGAGAATACTTTTACCAAGTTTGAATAAATATCATATTTCTGCCACCACTTGTAAATATATTAACACTATTTGAGCCGAGATAAAAGATATCCCATTTCTGCCACCAAATGTGAAATCTCAATTTCGGCAAAAAAGCTATACTTATAGTTATACATTGTTATAAAAATAGCTGCGCATTCATTTGTAAAACTATTTCAAATTTGTCTTTTAATTATACTATATGTCTAATCCTTCTCCGTGCAATAATTTTCAAAATGCTACGTGTTACGTCGTTGTTCTCTTCACATTTAGAGCAGTGTCTTAAAGTGTTAGTAGGAATCAGGTGCGCTTTGCAGCTATAAGCAATGTAGCCCTCGTCGTCAATAACAATAATACTTCTAATTCCAATTCTAATTCCAGCTAATCTCATTAATTTCGCGAGATTTCTCCGAGCAACTGCATCTTGTTGGAGAGAGAGAGAGAGCGCGCTATGCAATCCCTGCGAGTGCAAGAGAGACAGCGCGATGCTGACAACCAGCAGTGCGAGTGAGACGGAGCTACAGAGAGGGGAGAGACACATAAGTCTCTGTCATTCGGTGGGAATTAGACCGCAGAATATTCAAGATAAAACTAGACAATTATTAACAAGTTAGCTCCTGTCAGTCGAGGTTCAGCCTCTCACCGCCAGGAGATTTGTGGCAGACAAGATGGAGGACTGAGGCAGTCACGTGACCTGGAGTTATTACGTATTACGTCTTTATTATACGTGTCATTGCTGTGAATCAAGACTATCAAGAAGACATAATTAAAACACAACAGAACAGTGCAAATAATAATTAAATAACATACAATGAAAAATGCCGGGGGGCGCAAAAAGAACTGTTTGAGAGGCCACAGCGGTACTGCACGTAAGTATAAGTTGCGTTGATGACATTATTTGAGAGAAAAATTATTGAGATGTAGTTTCAAGAAAAGAAATGGAGAGGGCAGAGAATTGTCCCTGGCTTCCAACGAAGAACTGGAATTGTGTCCGTTCATGTTTGTCATACGAAAGTTACACAAATACACACATACATTACTCAACTTGAACGTTTAAGATAAGTTCACAAAGGTTGATTTATTAAACACTAATTTATGTTTATTTAAAAATAAATAAATAAATAATTAATTATATCACCTAATGCCTACAAATTAGCTCCAAATCAATTCTTCACCACATCAACTTCGACTGGTTTATTCTGTTTTCAACTGTAACTGCAATTATTTATAGCATTCATCCGATTCAAGAAATATGTTGAAACTTTACATATTTATTATTTTCTAAAATATAAACAAATTTCAGATCCCATCTTTAATAGTTTCGTAATAATATAGTGACCCCTTCACCCCTCTCAAATAGGGAGAAATTGTTAAAAGTTGTCTAAAAAGTCTTGATTTTACGCCTTGATGAAAAAAGAATAAAAAAAATAAAAAATGCAATGTGCTGTATACTTGACCCCCCCCCCCCCCCCCCCCCCCTCTCAATTAAATAGGGAGAAATTGTTAAAAGTTGTCTAAAAAGTCTTGATTTACGCCTTGATAAAAATCAAAAGCAATGTGTTGTGTACTTGCCTCCCCCCCCCTTCCCCCCGCGTATCGGCCGCCATGTAGTCCCCGGATCCGCGTGGAAATCAAGTCACTCATCTGTCCGCCTGGTAATGAAGAGTGCCACGTGATTAATGACGTCATGACCACTAATCAACCCCCGGCCTGCCGTCACGTGTGCGATATGGATATAGTGCCGCCCCCTCCCCCTCATAACCGACCCCTCGCCTGTCAAACAGTCATACATCGCCGTCACAGAGCCCTCTGTCAACACCCGCAACAACTGCTGACTTATAGCTTTGCAAGAGGGAAGACTTTTATTGTACAATTGTAAATATAACACCAAGAAAAAAAAACACTTCATACGAAATAATTCACATTTACATTCATAAAAAATTGAAACTTCACGAGACAATTTGGCGGCGAAAACTATGTGTGACGTATGTGACACCGGTGATGTCATTTCTAAGTCCACAACAATGTGTTACCATGGTGAATACTTTGTTTCCATGACAATGCTCAGCTCCGATATTACTATAATTTAAATAAAGGTGCATTTTAAAATTTTGAGATTTCTATCAATCGTTCTGTATCAATTACTTGAAAACTTTTCATTCCACAATAATAATGTTTTGTTTGTCCACATCCTTGACACCTATACTTTCACTATGCCACGTTTTTAATACAAACAAACTAGAGAGATTTCCTTGTCCTGCATGTAACGGATTTACACGCTGCTCATAAAAGTTGTTAGAATGCCTATAAAATGTATGTGTTCATACGATTCATTTTTGCAACATTTGTGGTATCGAGCGAGCGACTCATTTTGACTCTTTTGACACGAACCTCTGACTTTTTTATTTTGCACCGGTGCTCCCTTATCAACTATTTACACTGAGCGTTTTCCTAGTAGGATTGAGATCTAAAAAGAGGGCCTATAGTTTGTTACATAACATTTTTGCCATTCAAATTCGTGAAATCATTTCGCCCGCATCATTCTCATCATTTTGTCCAGTTCTGGTGCCAAAAGCGTTACACTTTTGGCATTTTTGACTAGCGCACTATAGGTTTGCATTCAGTTTGAAACTTGCATCGAGTTTTGTATGGTGACGTCAATTCAGTGCAGCCCTAGTGCAGTCCAGTGCGGCCAGTGGAAAACGCCATTAATTTTGTGCCTGAATTTGGCATTCGAATTGTTCATTTTAAATTTGTTTAAATTATGGTTAATATTTTAAATTTGGGGCTTGTTTAAAAACATAAGTTCTTAGAAAATATCAATTTTTCATTCAGACAAATGAAATTCAGAAAGATCAAAGAAATAGCTCACACGTGTTTAATCTAGTTTAATATATCACTTGAAATAGTAAAATCAATATTTAAACAAACTCATATAAATCATGTTTGATGATGCTGGACAATTATTACAGTGGTACAACAAAACAAATTATAATATTTTGACAGGTATGTAGCGTTTTACTTTTTAATGGCTTCTGTCACTGGATAGTTTCGTCAACTTAAAAAGGCCCTACCTCTCTTATGAGAAGTTAATTAAGACTGAACAATATTCAAATAGATTGCTTAAAGCATTATACTATTATTAATGGCAATTTGTAGATTGTAAAACTGTTAAATTCTGTAAGAATTCGACATTATTCTAACAATGTCATGTGTACAAATTGTTAAGCTCTTTGGTTGTGACCATACATTGACTTTTGTTTTATGACGTAGTGGGGGCTGGAGATCTACAATGGTCAATTACGTGGCAGGCAAAGAGGACAAGGCCCTTGAAATGGTTCGTTTACAAGTGTTGGTACGTTTCAAATAGCTATAGGCTGTAATATCATTTGTAAGCCTCTTACTCGAAATAATTTTTGGGAAGGTGTATAAATAAATAAAAAAATATATTTTGACAATTTACCAATCAAATCCATGACTTTGTATTTTTGGTACAGATTCAAATAACATTGATATGATAATTTGTGGCGCTCAACAGCGAGGTTATCTGGTTAGAGAATCACATAATAAACTGTACCTACCCAGGGGCCCCTTACTCTATGACTGTATGCATTTAGTGAAGAACAATGCACCAGATAATGTATTACAATTAAAACAGAAAATGCGTTCAATCAATATTATAGTCATGAAAAACACAAACATACCTTATTTTAACCTCCATGAAACATGCAGCATCAATGCCATGGCTCGTGAAATTCAATGTCATTCGTCAACAACTTCACATCTTCACTTTATAACCGCACATTTGGTATTATTGTATTATTCTATCGCATTTACACTCATTTTATATTAAACATAACACTAAATATAGTTTTTAGTTGATAATCGCACGTTTTTAGTGAAAATTTGCGTTAAATATCATTGAAAACACTTTTGACCGTTCTCCCTTTGTTTACATCGGCGCCATCTTGGACATCGGCCTGGTGGATGGCAAGTTGGCTGAACATTCCGTCGGCGACCAGTCATATAGGAGGCAGTGGAATCGGGACGTCACGCGTCAATGAGGGGATGAGACGGTCGGCATACCCGCGGACACCCGCGCGAAGTTGTCTTATGGAGAATTTACATAAGACGATCGGATGTCGAAATATACTACTCTTTCATAAAACATCAGTTTTCGAGCGGCAATTTTGAAATGTGGAACGATCTATGAATTTTGAAAAGTGATGTAATAACTTGTTCCAAGGAGTGATAACAATAATTTTACATCAATGTTCGCGCAGTAAGAATAAGCAGATTTAGTTGTTTTCAATTTGTTTTGTATTTAATCCAGATTAGATTTTATTCGTTTCAAAACAATAATTTGAATTGAAAATAGCCGTATAGTTAATATGAAATGTTTTTAATTTGTACAAACCCCGATAGACTTGCACCGCTGGCCATGTCTCAACGCAACACACTCCAACCTATAACCACACCGAGCAAGGTATATTCATCCACTTGCACACAAGTCCCCGCTTGACTGTCAACATTCGATGAAATATCAAGATCATCAGGCAGTGTAATTGAACGTCACCACGGTACTCTCATGGCACTTTCTCTGTGTGTTTGTTGTTTTCTGTTTTGCCTGCAGTGCCCCTGTCAAATCGTACAGCCGATCGATCTGAAATGTTGTATACAATGAGCTGTGTCGTGTATCACTTTTCAACAAGATCCTGTGATGTTTTGAAAATATAGAAACCTGATATAGGGGTCAGTTGTCTTCAAAAGTGATTTACTTTATGGACATTTTATGATTGTCTTGACTCTTGAATATTTGCAAATTTGTGCTAAGAATATTCAGATATTTTATTACTCCACTTTAGACGCTTCAGTTTCAAGGCCTGTAGAGCAGCAACTTGCACACGAATTGGTATCTTTCGTCAGGAGTAGGCTACATGCCGGTACCGGGTTTCCTCTCCTCCCTTCTCTATATTACATTCTCACTAGTGGAGCCTGGCTCTGTTGAGAATATAGACTTAATAATAATAATAATAATAATATTAATTCGCATGCATTTCCAAGTTTTAAATTTGGTGAGAAAATTCGCGTAAAAATGATAATTAATGACAATAATGATAATATAATTCTATTATAATCTACAAAAATAACAATTTAAATCCCAGAATTAAATTACAATTTCTCATTTTCACTTGCCTGTTTTTTGTGTAGTGAAATCGAGTATAATGTTTTAAGAAGAGCTATTCATTCAATATATCTATAACTTTTAATTTTTATAAGTATGAATGTACTTTTTATCTTTTCTCGCTGTTCGATTTTTTTTATGAATATTGAGGGGTCTCTGAATATATTTTTTTGTCACCAAAAATATCCTCCTCCGTTCGCAAATATATTTATTATTTTGTCAGGTTTTAGTATAAAGGGGAAAAATCTATTACAGTTGCTTCTCCCCCTGCCACCACCCTACAAACAGAATCGCCAAACAATCAATGGCATCACAATTCCTTTCATAAATCCAGAATAAAAATAATATAAATAAATCTCTTTTCTCAATTGTTGCTAATTTATATCCATGATACATTTCTGATTTCTGTTTTAGCACTCTTGTCATACACAATGTTTTGTGAGTCGAACAGCCGCGGCATTATGTTTTCTCTGGCCTCATCGCCCGTGACAAGTGCTCTATGAAGTCTAAGACGCTCACGCAGTCGGAACAATGTGACCGAGCAGGGCGTGGAGGCAAACCAAACCTGTTCAACACAACATTGCATTGTAACCACACTTCATCAGTTACAGAGTATGAAATACAAGTTGGAGTACGATCTTGGAGTGTTGAAACCCCAAAACATAGCCCTGTGGGGCGAGCTGGGGGGGGGGGGGGGGTGGGGGGGGGGGATTGTCATTTTGTCAGTGTTGTCTTGAATTTTACGTTGTTCGTTGGAATATTTTCAATACGTCTCTAACGAAGACGAAATCATTTCGGTCTGAAATCATGTCCGATCAATGTTATCCTTATGGCCGTCAAATTATTTCGTTTTTGTTACAGAATAAGAGGCAAATAAATTTTGCAGAAATGTAAACGTTCGTTTATTTAGTAGACCATTACCTTCTAATCAGAAAGTTCGAAAAAGAACCTGTGATAACCTGTTGACCCCACTGATCACGTGATCACGGCTATGCTGGGGAGGAATGCGAGGAATCCAGAGCCCCGCAGAGACCAAACACTCAGTCATCAGAGCCCAATGAGCCAGCAACTCTATTCTTATACTTGTCAAAACACTCCGAGCAACTTCGCACCTAAATGTCTGCACTCCAGTAGGTATATTGGAGATCCACCCCTATTTTATGTGATACTCGAATCATATTTTATCCCAAAAGTAGTATTTTCAGCATCCCAAATTCGTTTATATTTAATAAAAAATCCGAAAAACGGTCTTTCTTTTAACTTAACACCTAGGTATATTTTCTTTCAGTGGAAAAATTATGTGCCCACCCTCAATAATTGCCCGCCCCTAACTGCTTACCCTAGCAATACTTCCAGGCGCAGTCCCTGACGGTATATATCAAGTATTGCGTCCAATGTTGAGGTTCAAGAGCAGTACGTCAGAAGTCACGTGTTAGGGGAATGTACTTCTCTGAGTCCCTGGTTCGTGGCCCGTGCGAGGCAACAGCTGTCACGTGACCTGTTGTTTACGTCACAACACTTGCTCCAGGCCAGGTCTGACAGCTCGGACAGAATGTCTCAATACAAACACTGTGCAGATACATGAGTCTGTTTGTAGATTGCAAACAGTGCAAGTAAATTACCATTCTCTCTGCAAATCATTATTTATGACAATTTTGACATAAAATTCATGAGATTTCCTGCGTCGCTTGGGTTTATGATAAATTCTCGTTTTTGGTTTCTCTGACCAAGCTGAAACTGCAAGCTGAAAACTAACTAGGTACTCAAACCAATAAAAAAAAAACGGTACTTGGTACAAAACGGATTGTCTGCTTATAAGGTTCCTTGATAATCAATCCTTGTTATTATCAATGAAATCAGACTCACCTAAAAGAGTTAGATGACGAGTTAGCACAGACTTCATGGGATGATGCCATCAAACCTTAATCAGTCAATTCATTTTCTTTCGAGTACCGTTTATTATTTGTTCTAGTTATTCGCATGTATGAAAATGAATTATTGGCCTGCTGAGCAATATGTTTGATGTTGACATTATTAGTTGTCCTTGACAATTAGTCCTGCAACTGTTGCTGTGTGTCTACAGAGCAGCAACTCACATGCAGCATAACACATTGAATGCACGTCAAGACGCGTCACCATGGTAACCGATACCGGGCGAGCGCGCCATCCACCGAGCAACTACCGGGTTCGACACCCGTCCATCCAAGATGGCGCATGCGCCTACCTCAATCAGCTGGCCGGTGACGTCATCACATACCACGTGGCCCGACCGACCAATCAGAAGGCAGATCATTTCCATTCGGTTTCTCGGCGACAATCCATTCTTAACGTCATTCACAAACAATACTTAGTCAAAACATAACACTAGACACTTGTACACACGAGTTCCAGGGGTTTGAGGAACTTTCAGGATGATTTCTAGGTTATGTTGCGTGCTTTGAGGTTATGTCACCGTCGATACGTCACTGTTACGTCACTCACTGTCACCGCACTGTCACCTAACTGTCCTACAGTGTGCTAAACCATGTGACTATCCAACATGATGCTTCCACAAGAGTTTGTAACCGACTGAGCTCTCGAAGCCGGTGGCTCGGCCGCTGAAACAGTCTATGCATGTTAAACTCCGTCTTCCATCTCGCTCGCACTCGCAGCGCCGCCTATCTCTGTCTCCCTCGCACTCGCACACGGCCCGGCCGAGTGATCACTATGCAAAAGTATGAATGAGATACAGCAAACTAGTCGCGTCTCTCTCGGATTAACATAAATGCCCCATCTTCCATCCTTGTTGGGAGCTTAGAGGCCTCGATAACATTAGCAATTGTAATGAGTTAGTAGTCGGGCTGAAAACATTCGCTAGGGGTTGGAAATAGGGGTGGGAATGCGTGTTTTTGGACGATTGAAGGCGAGATTCTTGGGATTCCGAGGATGTTTGTGTATTGAAATCGATGCCATCTTGTACGACATTTGTCTGGAGGGTCGGGGTTCGATACCGGGGCTTTCCACCGAGATTTGACATCAGAAATACAAAATATCTCGTCCAGACTTCAACATCGCATTTAATTTAGAGGAAAATACACACAAAAGGAAGTTAAAAGTATCACATACAATTTTAAAAGCCATTATTGTTTAAAAAATGTAGTCTAATATTGATTATTCAATTAACAAAACGACTTGACTTCTTCATTGTGCTGTATCGGGTAATAAGGGAAAGTTTTCTAAAAATTACAGACAGATTTTCCTGACGACAGAGCAAACAAATGCGTTCAATTTTCTTCAATGTTTCAAAAGCAAGGAATTCCTTCTGATAATTAGGTATTTCTATGAGCTGATGGATACAGAGAGGGTCACTTCCCTCGCTTAAATTTTATGAAAATATTCCACCACACTAAAAAAGAGTATTTTGGTATAAATCCAATAAATGCACTTAGGTTTGATGTTTGGGGCTCATGACCCCAGCTAGTTTAGCGAGCGAAGCGAGCGTCTCCTTTTGACTCTTTTGACACGGACCTCTGTTTTTTTTTTTTTTTTGTTTTTACTTTTGTCTGTTAATAGACGATACACAGGTCACAATGTTTCTTCGATCGAGCTAAAATTTTGCACACATGTAGAGACAACCTTTTCTGTTTGCAGACCCTATTTTTTTTTAAATCCATTTATTGGTTAAAATTTAAATAAATATCTCCTGATAGGCTGAAAAATAGAAAAAGGTCTTCGACAATTCTGATCAAACTCATATTTTGCATGATCATTAAGACCATTATTGTCTCTTATTTTACAAAATTTCATCCCAATCATTTAAGAACGTATGAACTTATTGACATTTTGTATATCTGTCAGTAATGAAGTATCGAAATGAATGTTTTAATTGATTCTGATTTGCTTTATGAACCAGCTGCTTAGATGCTATTTTAAAGTTTCGATGAAAAGCATATATTTTTAAGTTGATATCATATTTCAATTCAATATGGATGTATATGTTTTCTGTGCGTTGTGTAAGCATTTCGGTTTGGGAATTTGCACGTACCCGTGCTCGCTCATCAACGCGTTACACTGAGCGTTTTCCTAGTATCTAGAACTGTATATTGGAGGCCCTTGCCCCCTGCAGAGGCCCCTTCCATACAGCCAAGACTACGAGCTCGGGGTCGATGTGTTCGGGACAGAGAGTAGCGGTTGTTTGGGATCTGCAGCGCATACGTAAATAATATTATGAAAATCTATTTCATTAATATTTCATTCCTCTCATCGATCTGGCTGCTGATTAAGTGCACATTGCTGCCAACCTAACACACTGATAACATGCTGCCAACGGAGAAACTTTAACATTGTCTCACGTTACGAGTGGTATGGCAGGGGGGGGGGGGGGGGCAAAATAATAATAGAAGCAACCGAGAAAGTGGGTAAGGTCTGTCTAGAAAACTTGAGGTTTAGTTAAACGTGGGGTCAGGCCCCTGATTGGTTGAAAATTTAAAATGGTCAGATAAAAAAATTAATTACATTTTTCTGTACCAAATAATAAACGTTCCAGTTACATTTAATTTTATTCGTAGTAATTAGCAAGCAATTATGGCTGAATCTATAGGAGCAGTCAGTTCTTCTTTCCCCTCAAGTAATATAAAGTACCTCAATTATTTACTTATTTGTGCATTTGTTGTTCCCTTCAGTAGGTTCAATATTTCTTTGATTATTTAGTTCCTTTTTAATGACCTGGCAAAATTTCAAACTGAGGACTAACCAATCAGAAGATTTTTTTTTAATTTAAACTATCAACGGATTTCAAAAAAATTAGGGTCTTCAAACCCCAAAGATGCAAAATGTGTGCAAAATTTCAGCTCCATCGGAAAAACGTGTGACCTAGCGTCAGTAACAGACAAACAAACAGAAACAAAACAAAACCAGAGGTCCTTGCCCAAAGCATCACAAGTGTCGCGCTCAAAGTATAAGATAGTGAGGATTGAGACGAGGAGAGAAACCCAACAGGTCACCCATCCCAGCACTGGCCGCGCTGTCGAGAACATCGGCTTCCAACCCACGTGATGTTCCTGAGTGGGACGAGAAGGCATCTACAAGTCAACTGCATTGATAGTGACAAACACGCATCGACATTATACTGGAATGCGCTCTCAAGCTCAGTTCTCGCTAAGCAAAGAATAATGCGTAAAACAGGATTTCTTTGATAATTATTTTACTATTTTTGAGTGTAAATTTTGTTACTTTGTTTGTAATAAACAAAAATTACCAGATTTAGATCCGGTGAAAATCCATCAGAAAGTTGACTTGCATTTTAAACGCTATCTCAATCGTTTCCATTAAATAAAAAAGCAGATTTGTAGATAGAAACTTATTTTTTTGGGCGATATGACCGATAAATATTCTCAACAAAAAGAACTCATCAAATTAAAATCTAATTTCACACCGCCCCTTATTTAGTCTGCATCACAACAATATCAGATTGAATGGATGAGACAAATGACGGAATGGTTCCACACAGCCTCTCCCCCTTTCTTCACATCCCAATCTCCCGATCATCCTCCACGGGCCGGTCATAAAGCTTATTTAAAACAATCACCCCGCCCTGCTATCAGGGCAAGGGGTACAACAAGGGGGGGGCATTAAGGGACGCGGGGGCACCGAGGGAAGGCGTGCTGCAATCACGCGTGGTGTTGTGACAGTACCGGGCGACGCCGCCGCGTGGCGCTGATAGCATCGCCCTAATGAATACGGCGCTCTATTCTCATGCTAATCCCATATAGTGACGTCACTGGGGGTGAATCAATTGCCAGTGTGCGAGACGCCGCCGGGAATATTACGCGAGCATTAAGTCCGGGACGGAGAAGAAACAAGCAATACACAAGTGAAGGGTACAGGGAAATAACGCTATGAGTCACATTCGGATGAAACTGAGATAAATGAAGTTTTATTTTGAAACTTGTATCTATCTTCCATACACATCGATATTTCAATTGCGTTTTTCAGGACTTTGTGGCGATATTTTCTAAAAACCGAGGGTATATTCTGAAAGCTCATAAAAATCACTGCAAGATACAACTTAAATTCATTCTTTTTTTAAATTTACTTGTAGCGGTCTTTCCTTGTAGGTATTGTACACCACCCTTCATATACCTTACAATGTCTACCAATGTTGCCAACCCACTGCGAGTTTTAATTTTCGACTTATTTTTATACAATACAATATAACTAAATCTTTATCTGTGAGATGAATCCTAGAGCATTGAGTCAGTGGGTGGGTGTGGGGGGGGGGGGGGGGGTGGGGGTTGCACCTCATCCTTCTGGAGTCTAGACTTTAGAAAATAATTTAAAAATACGGGCATTTTTGTTCTTTAACAATTACATAACTAAGCTTTAAAACTCAAGATAGAAGTTTTGTGTATACAAAGTTTAATTTCTTGGTCGACTTTTTGGGCTGCTTTTTTCTAACCGCCCAGGCATTCTGGCTTATTTTAATGTAAAAGTGTCGCCCCAAATTCGTGTTTGAAGTGTTGAAATGCCCTGCAGTGTTTGCTGGAGGGCTAAGACCCTCTCTATTAATTCTTTAGTCTCAGCATGGTATAAATTAACCCCCCCCCCCCCACACACACACACACTCCCGGCGTAATGTCTGATAACGCATTGTATCGCTATCCGGGACATACCTGTATCTTTAGTCCATTGCATTGCATTTTCCTTGTACTTCTTTACAACTGGGTTATAAAATGCTGCCATGTTAAAGTATTGCTATTTTACGACATCTGATTTGCATGAGCGCATGCGCCATACAGTCACGTGACTCCTATGTATTTACACGAGTTTCCCGCAGGTCCTTCGTTCTTCAAATCTACTTTGTGAATTAGTGAAATTCTAGTGGAACCACTGTTTTTGCTCTTAATTCAGGGTGACATTATTCAAGGCTGAGGGATTCTCGAGAAAAACTTTTAAATGAAGGACTGTTGCATTGCTTTGGAACATTTCATTTTATTCGTAGGTGCAAGCGAAATCATGAAAATATTGTTTAGAATTTAAACGGTCTATTTCTGGTTGTTCTTTCGATTCTTGGACAAAATTCAGAATTATTTGTTGAAATCGTTCAAAAATTAGTTTGCACCATTAGTTTGCAGGGGGGGTGGCAAGAGGGGGGAGGGCGGTTGACCCCCCCCCCCCCCCCCCCTGGATCGCAGGAAAACTTAAAATGTTTGTTGTGTTTACGTAGAGTTTCATTTTGTATACAAAATTATTTCAAAGTGTAAAAATAGCAAACAATGCCCTGGGCAAGGTGGGGGCATGCCCTCCACCACCCAAAAGTGTCAAATTTTAAAAAATAATTAATATATCAACAAAATACACCTCATAACGTCTCAAATTTGTATTCAAAGTGTTCCCCTGGTAGAAATCCTGCGGACGCCCACGGTTTGCACTTTATAACATTTCGGTTTCCACAAATTAAGCAGGGATGGTGGAATATTGGTCTCCGATAGATATCTGAACTATGAGAACTGTTAATAGATTATTCCTTGTGCACCATAAACACACAAAAAGTGTGCAAGTGGAACAAATCTCCCACTTCAATGTGAGATAGCCGCGAGCCCTATCTTTCAATGGAAAAACACGGAATTCCTCATTATTCTGCAGAAATATAATTAAAATCTATATAAAGTCGAGAGTAGCAATAATATTGTCACTGGACATTTTATAAAACTTTCATATTTAAGTTGAATCTTTGTAAAAAGAAATATTTAAATTAAAAAGCACTATTTCGGGATGATCTGTTCTAATTGCGAGAAGCGAACTCTTCCATCAGACTGATGTACGAGCGAGTGTGAGGTCTCCCCTGCGTCATGTGCTGTGACGTCATACATTGTGTTAACATGGCACACTTGTTGATGCTCGCCACTCATAACACTGTCCGATGTAACAGTGGGATTTATCACATCCACGAGACCGGAGCTTCAGTTCTTCTGACGCAGCGAGTAGCGAGTGAATCCACATCTCAAATGATGTCAAGGGAAACGCTCTCGCGTTGATCAGCGTAAAATCTTTTTCTCTACATCAGGGGTCGCAACATGCGGCTCCTTGGTGGGTCTTGAATGGCTCTTTATAATTTAAATAAAGATCTGGAATCGAAAAATTTGAACATTCGAAAAAACGCCCTGCGGGGCAACAATTTAAACTTTACAGGTTATTTGATTCGGCTTGTTTATTTAAGAGTCCCAGAATCACTGTAAAATTATTGAAATTCTAAAAAAACGCCCTGCGGGGCAACAACCGGGGGGCTTTGTCAAAACTCAAAATAAACTAGTAATTCAATTCATTATTTTCGGTGTAATTTATATTTGATTGTCTCTTGCGGCTCCCATTATTATCTAATTTAATGTATTTTTTTGAAATTGGCTCCTTCACCAAAAAAGGTTGCCGACCCCTGCTCTACATATCTAGACCATTTGAAGATAATCTAACTGTCTAAGCTAATCTTAAGCCTCATTGATAAAAAAGTGATAGGTTAATTTTGACATTATATTCCAAATCAAGCAATAATGTCAGTAAAGTGTCAACTCTTGCAGTTCATTACAGATTTGTTAAAATAAACATTTAAAACGCTGGTCCCAATAATCATGCAAAATTTGGTGATGATCGGTCAAAAGATTCCTGATTCAATTTGCACACAGAGCTACTTTCATCCCCATTGCCAAGCTAAGTACAAACACAAATCAAGTTTCCGATGAGACTAATAGACCGATTTTGCTGGAAATTATTAGCACTCTGCACTGGATAGTAATGAATGTTTTGTGAAAAAATGAACATAACTTCTTGACTTTGTTTGAAATTTACTGCAAAGGCACAGATAAAAAAAAGAGATTTGAGCCATAAATTTCAAGTGGAACTTATGTTTTTTTCATAACAACCATCGTTCTCAACAGCATTTGGTATTCAATTGTTCTGTTGTTATTTGATCTTTATACAAGATGTGATTAAATATTACGAACTTGTGTCCTCTGTGTCAAAAATTTGCTTCAATTCTAGTGTCTATTCATCTCAAATTTTCCAATTTCAATTGGGAAAATAGAACAGATTCTAAACGAAGAATTGCCAATATTTTGATTTTTTTCTACTATCACATACTATATTGGGCAAACTAAATCTGCAGATATGAATCGCTCAACTTGAATTGTAGTGTGATATGGACCTTAGAGAATAAGGGTCCAGGTGTAACGATAATCTTGCAGTTGTTCTCCAGCCACGTGACTAAAGATGGCGGCGCACAGTAGCCGATCTGATCGGATTATACAAGGAGAAAAGCCCAGAGCATTGGGTTAGGCCGTCAGTTAAATATCTACATGATCAGCGATGCTTCATTTAAATAATAAACAGGTAAATGTCGGGGAAGAAGAAAATAAATCTAAAACATCAAGTGGCAAAATATAAACTTTCTAGGGGGGGGGAGAGGGAGAGAGAGAGAGAGAGAGAGAGAGAGAGAGAGAGAGAGAGAGAGAGAGAGAGAGAGAGAGAGAGAGAGAGAGAGAGGACCGCCAAAGGGAGAAGAGAACTTGTTCTTGGACAATAGAAAATATAAGATAAACATCGTCTCGGAGTTGAATGGAAAAATAACTGTATTTTCAGACGAGAGGAATAAAAGTCCCCGAAAACAATAGCCTCCCCCCCTCCCTCCCCCTGGCTGATAGATCTATGCATGGTGATGTCGGCTGCGGGGCACAGTTCTTGCAATCTGGACTTAACTCTGATGTTGCATGGAAAACAACCTGCCCTTCCACACGTCTGGAGCACATCATTTCACTTTCAATTACGAACATTTCAACATTCTACACTCCTGCCTTTCTGTCATTTATTCCAGCTATTTTGTCAGCGAGACCTGAAGGTAACTCTGAGGTATGAAGACAACCATTTAATAAGTTACATTTCCCTGATAGTTTGGATGAAAGGGACAAACTATCTACTAACTGGCTCCGTTTTGAAGATAATTGATTCTTCAAAATTATTCAGTCAAATCTCTCGAGTTTTATCAATCATCTCAATTCTGTACGCCGCCGATTAAATTAATTTGAACTGGAATTGGATTGGCCGTGTAATTGCTGTATAATGCCGTAGCTTCCATATTACTCAAACATGATTCTAATTGGGCAAGCGTGCCTCAAGGCACAGTGCTATGTTTCCCTGCTGTTTAAGTTTCAGGGACAAAGCACATATTTTTAATTTTTAATTTACTGAAAAGTGGATATCATTTAAATGTGAATGTTCGTTAATAATGAAAAAATTAACTCGAATAGTTTTTCCTGAGTATTTCCCGCTTTTTCTTATGATATAGTAGTATGAATAAAAAGCTGTGCAATCCCTAAATTCTAAGCTAATTATTTCCAAACTTGTTGGCAAAGAAACAGTAATAAAGCCAACACATAAATGCACAAAATACACTATGGTCTGGTTGTACAAAGCACTGTTAAATCAATAGTTACGTTCCTCAGTTACTTACTTCATTCTAGGAAAGTTATTGATTGTTGCAATGGCAATTTACTCCTAAACAATTCTATTTAAATCTATTTCTAACAGATCATTAAATAACCGGCCCTAAAGGAACAAAATATTTTAAAAATGTAAAAATTGTGAAAGCAAATTTAAAACAATCTTTAAAAGTACCCTATTTATACTAATTTCTTTTATAACATTTGAATATAATAGGGAAAAATTAAGTGATAGAAAAATCAACCTGACACTCTCTCTTAATCAATCACCCAAATAAACGTTGAAATAAAACCTAAATAACGCAGTAATTTCGCGTGTAATCGCTCCTTGCAAGCCGTCCTGGAGCGCGTGCCCGAGGGCTCTGCGCTGTCCCCCCTGCTGTTTGTGATGTAATTCAGGTAGCCGTGTTTTGATTGGTCGACGCGGGGGCGACGCGTGGCTATTGACTGGCAATCGACTCGTCTATTGTGCCTGTAATTAGGCTCTGTGTGGCTGCTATTCAATGCATTGTCCAGTGGACAGAAACATCCGCACAAGGCGTTGTGAAAACATCGGTCCCGGCTTAATGAGCCTGGAATAGACAACGAGGGGCGGATGTGTTTACAATGGGGATTAGAATACCGGATGGGGTTCATTTGCTATTCAGTGGTAGGTCTATGTAAACTTGGGTGATTAATAATGTTGTATGTAAATGGATAAGATTTAAAGTATATATAAATTAGTTTTGTCAACGCTATAATCCACACAAAATTGATTTACATTCAGTATTTTCTTGGGAGACTTACGAAACGGAACAAGACAATATGCCAATTATTTAAACACAAAAATCACAGATTCGGGTCTAGAACTTTGTTTAGTTGTTTACGTTCATTTTCTCCAAATCGATGTGCCATAGATTATAATATTAAATGTCAAAACTGGGAAAATTCATTTTTAAATTTTAAAAGAAGATACAAAAATTTACCTTCCTGAATACACGCACCTAATACAAAAATTTGGGTACCTAATGTATGTAAAAAACGTCAAATCATTGTTCAAAAAAAACCTTTTGGATAGTCTAAGATTAAAAACATCATTGGTGTAACATGGCCCGAATGTTTATCTTGCAAGTGGTGCCAATGGGTGTAAGTGACAACAAGATGAACTAACGATCCTACATAATAATCATGTGACATTGATATTCTCCGTCTTGTAACTAAGGTAAGATTCGGATGCAGCTGGAGCCAACACAGGTGTAAGCTCCTATTCTCTACCTAGATACCAACACAATGTGCACCTAATATTCTGATATATAATTGCCATTGTGCTCGCAACCATTGTCAACGAGCGACAAAAACCCTCCTTCTTTTGTCAAACAAGAACCACGCTTTTTACTCTCCGATTGTCTTGTGTTCTTTTAGGTTAGTTACTTTTCGATGCGTTGTTAACGATATGGGGGGAATGAGGGGGGGGGGGGGGGTGTTTCACTTACAGACGCTTCGTATCAAATGTTCGCCCAACAAAGAATAATTCCATTTCCTTTGGAGGAGGTCAAAGATCAAAGATCAATGTATTATTATAACATTTTAACAAATACAATTTTAACTTTTTCTTTAACTATATTTTTTAATGACCACTCAACAAAAGAAAAAACGATGTTAAAAAGAAACGGATTGACTGGTGGCATCATCCGATGAAGTCTATGCTAACTCGTCATCTAGCACTAGTTGCTGAGCTCTGATTTCATTGACAATAACAAGGATTGATTGTCAAGAAACATGTGACCTAAGAACTTTTAAATTCCGAATTCCACAGGAATTCGATTCCAATCAGTATTAATCCTTTTGCCCATGATCGGATTCCATCAGAAAGGAATTGGGAAATCGTTTTGGAATAGACCTCCTCACCAGGAGCCAATTCGTTTCGTTCAAATACAGTTTTCACTTTGACCAAGTGTACTACTTGCCAGCTTATAGACATACAAAAGTGAAAACAAATAATTTTGACATCATGAATCGAACAACGTCTCAAAATGTTCTGACAGAGTTAGGGTCACGGGGCAAGTGCCCCCCCCCCCCCCCCCCCCCAATCACCCACGTACACTCATATTTTAAAATATTTGCAAGAGCATAATTTATGTTAATATTTTATTTTAGCTCCTATTTATTTAAAATCATCAGATAAGTAGGTCCTCATTTCTGTTTCATTTTCTCGTGTGTGTTGAATTAGCCTGCAGCCTCCTTGTTGTCCGATCTGAATGGAATTACCTGCTCTTGTTTCATCGGAATCTGACAATGAGATTCCACGCGACTCGACGCAAGATGTTCGTGGAAGTCTCATCTGAGCTGGAATATAAGTAACTATTGTGACTCCACGGATGTGAATTCAAGGGGCGTGCGCAGAGACAGACAATGAATGACATCTACCGAGAAAAACAACCCGACAGGACTTCTCAATGAAACTTAATCAGATACAAAACGTACATTTCATTTCCACAACACATTCTGTGAATGCGCAAGAGTTGGGTTATAAGTTTCCAAAATAAAATGAGAATGCAATCAGACAGAAGTCATCTGAAGCTGGCATTCACGTTGGAACATTTATCTGATTTTTTTTGTTTCTCTACCCCGGAAAAATATCTATTGAATCACTTATTCAAATAAGTCTAATAAGACGAATTTATATGTACACTCAAACCAATTAAAAACGGTACTTTGCGCAAAACGGATTGGCTGCTGGTCAGGTTCCTTGGCAATCAATCCTTGTTATTATAAACGAAATCAGAGCTCACCTACTAGAGGTAGATAATGCATTAGCACAGACTTCATGGGATGATGCCATCAAACCTTTATCAGCTGATAATCCTTTTCTTTCGAGGTTCCGTTTATTATTTGTTTGAGTGTATGTACATGTCCATAAAAACGCATCATGTGACATAGAAGCACATGTTCTGTGATAAAATGATGATGAAGAATAGGTAAAGAAGGACGGTGGGAAGGAGGCAGTCGTGGCCTAGGAACCTTCCCATCACTGTCCTATCGCTGAGGAGGTCGTCCTCGGGAATCGAGCCCGGGACCTGTGTCTGTGTCGCTGTCTCTCTTCCACCACCGCGCACCGCCTATAGTGTCGTCTCTGTCTGTCACACGGATCTGCATCGCGTTACTCACGGCCTGTGAGTCGGAAGTCAATTACTCCGCGGCTGTGATTGCAATCACGTGACAATCAGCTGATGTTCACGCGGCGGTGAGCAAAACACGCGCCATGGAGCCGTGAAATCCGCCACCTCCATCCATACACATCACCGTAGACCCTGCTCCATCCATACACAGTCACCGTAGACCCTGCTCCATCCATACACATCACCGTAGACCCTGCTCCATCCATACGCATCACCGTAGACCCTGCTCCATCCATACACATCACCGTAGACCCTGCTCCATCCATACACAGTCACCGTAGACCCTGCTCCATCCATACGCATCACCGTAGACCCTGCTCCATCCATACACATCACCGTAGACCCTGCTCCATCCATACACAGTCACCGTAGACCCTGCTCCATCCATACAAAGTCACCGTAGACCCTGCTCCATCCATACGCATCACCGTAGACCCTGCTCCATCCATACACATCACCGTAGACCCTGCTCCATCCATACACAGTCACCGTAGACCCTGCTCCATCCATACACATCACCGTAGACCCTGCTCCATCCATACGCATCACCGTAGACCCTGCTCCATCCATACGCATCACCGTAGACCCTGCTCCATCCATACACATCACCGTAGACCCTGCTCCATCCATACGCATCACCGTAGACCCTGCTCCGTCCATACACACTCCATACACAGTCCATACACTTGTCAACGTGCACCTCCATCCCTCCACTCTCGCCATAGATTCTCTCATAGCAACATATCTGCATGCTCCATCAAAGACACACACCCAAAGAGTTCAGAACCTCTTGGCCGTAACCTCCGTCGTCCCAGCACCATCGCATAGCCTCATAGCATCATTCGGGTTGCTATGGTAACAACCCCCAATATCTTGCTGGGGAACAGGGAAAGTTCTCAATAGTAATTAGTCGTATTTTTAAATACAGTTGTGAAAGATGGATATTCAAATGTAAGACAGAAATTTTATCAAATGAAATGAATTGAAGTAAATCAAGACAGATGTTGATTCCGTATTACTTATTTACTGAAATGTGTCCCCCAGTTAGGTTTTAGTCAGCTGTGACGTCAGATAAGATTGCCGCCGACAGCAGAAATTAACATGTATTTAATCTTCAGTACAATTAGGAAATTAATTGTTCATAATTCTAAACAAAGATATTTCTCTAATAGAAAGTATCTGAAAAACGAATTACTACATTTCTTGTGAATAGTTACAGACAGATGTTTGAATTCTTAATTTTTTCACTAAAAGTAAAAAACCAGAATTTTTTAAATTTTTTTAGAGTCCCATGAAAATGTGCGCAAACAGTTTATTTGAAGCCATTTTGTCAAGAGATGTGATTTGAAACTATTTACGTGAAAGATTCAACCATTCAGGTTTTGCTTTTGAGCAATCGAAATATGAATGTCGAAGGAATTTGCCAGCAAGAACTTCCCTTCCTTCTAGGTATTATCTTGGCTGGATCAATGGTTTGTTTATTTGTAACAAAAGCTATTGTATAAAATACACTCAACAATGTGGGCGGAAGAAGATTTACATAACAAACGCAGACTAATAATTACTATGTTTACCCACAACAATGGACATCAAGGTTTGGTTTTGGTGGTCATTCGTAAATATACGATGAACAAGTCACAATTTTAAAAGAGTAATCGGTAATTCCTATAATTAATTCGATAACAATAATATGAAATCTATCGAAGTAAAAAGTATAGGCATTTGACTCACGAACGTTCTTCAGGGTATTGCTGTTCAAATATCAGAAAATATTACTTGTGGTAAACTCAGACAAGTCTATGGTTAGGCGTTGACACATTCAGATTTCAGTCGAGTACAAACTTAAAGTTTACACTTATTAGTTTTGTTTAAACATTATCAGTTGATTAGAATGTTTTAGGATTAATGACAAATTAAAAATGTGCTAAGAAACTCATTAACTCGTTTGGTGGAAAAAATCCATTTCAACGAATGTTATAATTATGATTTTACCGCAGACGGAACTTTTGCACGTTGAAAGTGAAATTTCAAAATTAATTTTACTAATTTGAAGAATTAGTAAAGATTTGAAAGAATTAATGAAAAATTAAGAACTAATTTGACTCGTGTCGAAAATAAAATTATTGAAAATATCAAAAGTATGCTTAATTGAAATTATGCCATATACAATTTCGAGTGCTTCATTGGAATCTTATTCCAAAATTAAACACGACCAAATACATCAATTATATTATATTTGAACACCCTATTGTATTCAAAATGTAGGGAAAATTATTAAGATTTTTTTGACAGTAAATCATCCTACTATTGGCTGCTAAGAGACACACTAGTCATACACTGGTTTCGGTTAGGATGTGTAAATGCATCATCCCTAACACTGCCCCATGTTTCTCGTCCCGCGAGTGTACATTAGCCGCTTCGGTAACAATATGTAGATGAGATTGCATCGTCACAATAGACCAGTCAAATAGCCTTAAACCCGCCAACAATAGACACCTTCACCACAGAGCACAATAGACAGTCCCTCGTCCCTGGTGCTGTCAGAGTAGCAGGGTTCGAGCCCCAGTCTGCCCTGGTCCATGACGTGTATCCTGAAGCGAAGTGTAACAACGATACCTCATCACCTTTCAGAAGAAATCGTTCAAGTCTACAATTATAGACATTTTAATTCTGCACCATAATAATATGATAATATGATATGATGATAATATGTCAAGAAAAATTAGGCAAGATGAACTAATTTTCGAGATATCCCTTCAAAGTTACAGTTTTTCATTCAACATTCAATTTAACATTGCGACCATACAGAAAAAGACATGCTGATATTTTCAAAAGTGTATTAAGCGGTTTTCCCACATTTAGATTTCTTTGAAAAACTTCTATATCGTGTATCAGCAGGACGATTGTATAACTTTCTTAGCCGAGATAATGGATCGTTATCTATACCAATTGATGAAAGTCAACTGTTTATATCATTGTTAATCATTTGAATTGTGCAAAAGCTACGAGGATATGAAATATAATCACATTATTTATCTCAGGAAGTCGACTAAAATCACTTTGAATTGCTTTACCTTCTGATAGGCTAAATTACTTTCATCAATTTGTATCGATAACGATCCATTATCTCGGCTAAGAAGTTATACAATCGCACTGCAGATACAATATTTTCATTCTAACAGTTTTAAATGTACCGTGAAAAAAATGTATGTGATTTACTGAGCTATGAGGGTTTTACTGGCTTTATATTGACGTTTGTTCCTTATGATTTTTTTACATGTAACACCACTACTTATATGAACATTTCACATGTATACGGTCTTAGAAATTCTTAATTCTTTGCAAACTCGTGCAAATTTCCAGGAGATCGTGATTACTTATATTGTTCAGACAAAAGACATTCCTCTAAATTACTTTCTTCAAAACCTCGTATTTGAAAAATGGAAAAAGTGAAAAACCATGTATCTCATCTTATTCCAAAAAATTAGCGCTTACGGCTAAACGAGCGTCAGTAATTGCAGACTTCGACGTTTTTCTGAACAATTATAAAAATGCACGAGGTTTGGTATATCGACAATTAAGCGAACTTCATCATTGGGCCCTTATTCTATAACGAAAGCGAAATCATTTGATATGAAATCACTTCACAGACATAAGAATAACATGGATTGACATGATTTGTGACTGAAATGGTTTCAATATAGTTATAGAATGGGGACCCTGGACGCATTGTAGTGGAAAATATCTGGATAGGTCACAATTTTGAATCAAACATTTTGAAATTCTAAGGTTATCATGGTCTCAAAAAAACTAAAGTATTTATTTTTCTTGATTTGTGTTTGATATATTGTGTTTCGAAAACTAAGGGCACCAATTGTATTTATAACAATTATTCTAATATTTTGTATCAATTAGAAAACGACCAAATTTAATTCCGAAGAAAAAGAATAATATGTGGTAAAAGAAGTACCTTTACATAACTTGTTTTAGATATGCAATACAATATTCAAAAAATAAAATTAGATGCACGTAATCATCTTAGTTATTACTTCCCCATCTTCTTTATTCATTTTGTTTTCAAGTGTAAGAAACAATCAAATCCTTTCAAATAATAAGCTTGAACTCTGCCGGCCTATCCATTTAACTCCCTGGTCTAAGGGCACAATGCCTCCTGGTCTATTGGCACTATGGTCTCGGGGCACAATGCGACATACCTCCTGGTCTATTGGCACTATGGTCTCGGGGCACAATGCGACATACCTCCTGGTCTATTGGCACTATGGTCTCGGGACACGACATACCTCCTGGTCTATTGGCACTATGGTCTAGGGGCACGACATACCTCCTGGTCTATTGGCACTATGGTCTCGGGGCACGACATACCTCCTGGTCTATTGGCACTATGGTCTCGGGGCACAATGCGACATACCTCCTGGTCTATTGGCACTATGGTCTTGGGGCACGACATACCTCCTGGTCTATTGGCACTATGGTCTAGGGACACGACATACCTCCTGGTCTATTGGCACTATGGTCTAGGGACACAATGCGACATACCTCCCGGTCTATTGGCACTATGGTCTCGGGGCACGACATACCTCCTGGTCTATTGGCACTATGGTCTCGGGGCACGACATACCTCCTGGTCTATTGGCACTATGGTTTCGGGGCACATACCTCCTGGTCTATTGGCACTATGGTCTATAGGGACACAATGCGACATACCTCCTGGTATATTGGCACTATGGTCTCGGGGCACGACATACCTCCTGGTCTATTGGCACTATGGTCTCGGGGCACAATGCGACATACTTCCTGGTCTATTGGCACTATGGTCTCGGGGCACGACATACCTCCTGGTCTATTGGCACTATGGTCTCGGGGCACGACATACCTCCTGGTCTATTGGCACTATGGTCTCGGGGCACGACATACCTCCTGGTCTATTGGCACTATGGTCTCGGGGCACGACATACCTCCTGGTCTATTGGCACTATGGTCTCGGGGCACGACATACCTCCTGGTCTATTGGCACTATGGTCTCGGGGCACGACATACCTCCTGGTCGAGGTGTAGTCGCTGGGCTGAGCGAAGGCTGTTCATCAATGAAAGATGTTATGAATGAAGCGTGGAGAACAATGAGCGACACACCCAGCCCAAGTGCGGCCCAAATGTGAAGGTTGCTGACGTCACGCGCAGGCGCAGACCCGGGCTCGAGTCCCGGTGTGGAGACACAGTCACGTGACACTCATACACTCCCCCCCCCCTCCACGCACCGACAAATATCTAAACATTCAAATATTAAGAATTCCTAATTTTTAAGCGTTTGGGGTTTACCTTTTGTAGTGTCTTGAAAAATTAATCTGAACTTGGGGGGGAGGGGGAAGGAGGGGGGGAGAGAGGAGCCACAAATGGGTCCGGGCAATGTTCCTAATTCATACATTTTTGTCCATTTCAAACGTTATAACGAGTTTCATGGTATTATGTCAGCCCCCTGCCCCAATGTCGAGATTAAGAAGTAGCAATAAAGTGCCCAATCAATCTAATAGCAAATTAAAAAAGCCGGATTTAAACCATAACCAATTTCATTTCATGGTTATTCTTGACAATTTGGTAATTCTTGACAAGTTTGTTTTTTTGTACTCTACTCTGTTTATGTTCACTATTTGATATTAATGTCCTAACACACCTGACGAGTAATGTTCACTGTCTAATCAAACTCCTGTACACGGCTAAAGAGGGCACCTAATGTAGCCCTGCAATAGCCATTCTGCCTTTAGCAGGTACCACAATAAATAAATACACAAATAATAATGAATAGCCTCACCAGAATATGTTTCATACACAATATAAAAGATAAAAAAAATCATTACAATTTTAATTAAATATTTTTTCATCAAATCTGTATATTTGGGCTCTTTGATAATCACATTCAATACAAATGTCCTGCCCCCCCCCCCCCCCTGCCACACCCCGCTATGATCCCGACAGCTATCTGCCGGCTAGCCAGCACGTGTGTTGTATAGGAAGGTGATAGAGGGAAGGTCTCAAGAACACGATGAGTTATGTGTCGGGTGTGATCCTAAGAAATAGTCCGGTAATCGACTGTTTCCGATGCTATTACTGGCACAAGATGAGATCAACCCGGCCGTGGGCTGTCATGACGTAGCACATTGCCAGGGTGTGCTAGTTGCTGTCTGCATGGTGACGTAGCACATTGCCAGGGTGTGCTAGTTGCTGTCTGCATGGTGACGTAGCACATTGCCAGGGTGTGCTAGTTGCTGTCATGTGACGTAGCACATTGCCAGGGTGTGCTAGTTGCTGTCTGCATGGTGACGTAGCACATTGCCAGGGTGTGCTAGTTGCTGTCATGTGACGTAGCACATTGCCAGGGTGTGCTAGTTGCTGTCATGTGACGTAGCACATTGCCAGGGTGTGCTAGTTGCTGTCATGTGACGTAGCACATTGCCAGGGTGTGCTAGTTGCTGTCATGTGACGTAGCACATTGCCAGGGTGTGCTAGTTGCTGTCATGTGACGTAGCACATTGCCAGGGTGTGCTAGTTGCTGTCTGCATGGTGACGTAGCACATTGCCAGGGTGTGCTAGTTGCTGCGAGCAAGTTTCAACGCAAACATTAATTTTGATACTCAAGTTGAAAAAATTACAGTTCAATTTTTTAACAGTGAGGGGCATTGCCTCCGACCCTCCCCCCCCCTCCCCCCATGCTCCCGGGAATTGGAACAGGTTTTTGGCAAACTAATATGAAATCTAAAAAATACCTCATCACAATTTATTTATAAAAATAGATGTAGAAATGTCACACTTAGAAGGTAGCCGTTGTAAATGTTGTGCACAACACACTTAATTCTATGTATTTTCATTGTATTGTCTCCAAACCTTCTTTTCAAATAATTAATTAAATCCTTATAACCAACCCCCTTCTTGCGAGACTAGTTGGTTGCGTTTTCTGCCGAATGATTTTATAAGACTTTGTATTATTTGTTGCATTAATGTTAGGTACTCATTCATATTTGTTATTTTTGTGTGTTAACGAGTAAGTATTTTTGTTTACTATTAGTTTTCTATGCCTGATTTTAATATTTTTAATTTCACTTGGCATAAGTTTGCATCGTTCTACATATCTAAACGAATGTCAAAAAAAATCCTTTTACATTTCAAGAACTTTGCTCAATGATAATTCTATTTCTCCGAATTGCAAAATATTGTAATCGCAGTTCCTGGAATGGCCGATTCCATGTTTAGATTACACATATCAATCACCGGGAAATTACACACTAATGATAAGACTGATATCAGAGCAGAGGTTTTAGTCTGGTGGAACTACTTGCTAGTGGAGACGACTTGAGTGGAACCTTCAAGACACAGAACGTGAGTTTTCCTCAGTGCAACCAACACTGTGTGCAAGGGCGTATCCAGGATGAAATTTTGGGGGTGGGGGGGGGGGGGGGGCCGGACATTACTAATATTTTGAAAAACCACAGTGTAACACAGGGGGGTTCGGGGGCGCAGATCCCGAGAAAATTCTGGATCAAGGTCATTCATTTAGGTGCAATTTTGAATCGCAGTGTATAGCTATTTTGGGGAATTATACATTCCAAAATTTTGTCTAAGAGGTTTAAGAACAAGTAGGTTAATTAATCGAACTCATTAAAATATGCAAGTCCGGGGCGCATAGCCCCGGAAAATTGTTGAAATTTTTACTCAATTCTAACCATTTTGGAACGTTTTTGACAAGATGTCTATTTTTTTTTCAAATATTATTTTAAATGTGCTTATTTTCTTAGATGAAATCCTGATTTCGGGGGGGGGGGGGGGCATGGCCCCCTCGGCCCCCCCCCCCTCCCCCTGAATACGCCCTTGACTGTGTACCACTTCATATTGATTGGCATTTCTATTGCAAGCTGCTGACCTGATGTCGTATCATTTTACAGATTTTCAAACCTGCCAGATAGACCGAGGAATAAGTAGAAAATAAGATTTAGTGAAGAAAAGCATCATGAGTTCTTTAGTCAGAGTTCCTTATGCAAAACTGAAGGAAATGTACGATGCCGTTAAATACGGCAATGTTGCTAAGGTGGAAAAACTTCTCGATGCATACCCCTATATCAAGGACAGAGACACTCTAGTTTATAACAAAGGTAATTCTGATATGTGTCCATTACATTTGGCATATAAAAATAAAGATGAAATAATAGTAAAACTGATAGCTGACTCAGGTGTAGACATGACGAAAGGTAAAATTGGTTACGACAATATGACCGGACTGATGTACGCTGTAGAATGTCAAAATTTGGATTTAGTGAACATCATTCTGGAATCGATCACAAATGACACGCGTAGAAGACAATACATCAATAGAAGAAATGCTGATGGTCATACTGCAGTAGACATAGCTGCTGCTGGTTATAATGAGGAAATTAAGTATATTTTAAAGGATTTGGGAGGAAGGCGTGGGTAGGTTCCCAAATAGCAATGAAGGCAGCACATCATTGTTCGTACCAGATGCTTATGACAGATGCTTATGACCGTAGTTATGACTTTGACAGACATACTTATGACAGATGCTAATTTCATTGATATAACTAGAGCTAGGATGTATTGGACATATCCTTGTTTAATTTTTTGTTCAGACACGTCTAAAAATGACACATGAATATTGTTATGTGGTCCGGGTTGATGTGTTTTATTTTGCCTGAAAATGCATTTTTCTTAATTTTTATGAATCTGTGATTTTTATGATTTTTATCCTTTTCTTGCTATTTTAAGATCTTTTTGTCCTTTTATTTAAATATTGGGGAAAATAATATCAAATATTTGTTTCAAGTTCTACAACAATGTTTCATTGTCAAGGAACTGACTAGCAGCCAATCTGTTTCGTTCAAATACAGTTTTTACTTTATAAAATTATATTAAAATTATAAATTATATTATATCATATCATACAATTATATTATGCACAATGATATCGCAGGTCATAATAATCCATGTTCATATCAATGTGTTATTTAGATGACAACTTATCAAATAAACTTGCAAAAAATGTATACCTTCTAGTTTATTATCGTTTCAATAAAATTACTCCTTGAACATACCAAATCCTCACTTACCTACATAAACCAAATGTATGTCAAATGTCAAAGGCACTTAACAATACTTCACAAAGTTAGGAATGCTCCGAAATTATTCTTGAACTGAAGACTGCTAGTTGAATTTATATACACTAGAGATTTTTCTTAGAAACCCAATTGTAGGTACCTTTGATCAATAACCATTACAATAATTTATATTGTTACAGGAAGACAACGGTATATAGAAATAGAAGTGCTTGTTTGTGTCATAATTTTGTAAATGCATTTATTGTATGAAGAGGTGGTTTTTGTCAGATTTGGCACATTTATGACGTCGTTCCAGTTTCGGTAATTGTGATGCGATCTGTGAGAAGGGACCTGTGGGTGAAAGAGTTAGTTTGCTGCAAAATGCAATGTAAAAATTGCCATTTTATCGAATGTCGGATTATGGCTTTATCTGCTACCTAGTCGTGTTTTCTTCAATCTCTGTGAATACAAATACATAAAAAAAGAGGGTTGACGTTTTACTTTAAACAAATTTTTCCTGCTTTGTTAGTTTTTGAATAATAAAATTTAAAAATATGTAACTTTTTTTTATTTATTATCAGAATTTAATATTTTTTTTTAGGATTTATTCCTAATTTTTTCCTCCTTTCAAAGCTGGAAATCACTATCCCTCACCCACAGGTCCCTTTTCACAGATCGCATCACAATTAGGACATATTAGTTTTACTACGTGACTTTCGTACAGATCGGTCCAGCCGTTTATGAGATATTATGTCTCTTATATGAGTCATAAGCATTATAACGTCACTTCCAGTTTCAAAATAACGGCACAAAAATTCGGAAGCACAAGGTATCATCAGTAGCACATTGCCAGGGTGTGCTAGTTGCTGTCATGTGACGTAGCACATTGCCAGGGTGTGCTAGTTGCTGTCATGTGACGTAGCACATTGCCAGGGTGTGCTAGTTGCTGTCATATGACGTAGCACATTGCCAGGGTGTGCTAGTTGCTGTCTGCATGGTGACGTAGCACATTGCCTGAGTGTGCTAGTTGCTGTCATGTGACGTAGCACATTGCCAGGGTGTGCTAGTTGCTGTCATGTGACGTAGCACATTGCCAGGGTGTGCTAGTTGCTGTCATGTGACGTAGCACATTGCCAGGGTGTGCTAGTTGCTGTCATGTGACGTAGCACATTGCCAGGGTGTGCTAGTTGCTGTCATGTGACGTAGCACATTGCCAGGGTGTGCTAGTTGCTGTCATGTGACGTAGCACATTGCCAGGGTGTGCTAGTTGCTGTCATGTGACGTATAGCACATTGCCAGGGTGTGCTAGTTGCTGTCATGTGACGTAGCACATTGCCAGGGTGTGCTAGTTGCTGTCATGTGACGTATAGCACATTGCCAGGGTGTGCTAGTTGCTGTCATGTGACGTAGCACATTGCCAGGGTGTGCTAGTTGCTGTCATGTGACGTAGCACATTGCCTGGGTGTGCTAGTTCCTGTCATGTGACGTAGCACATTGCCAGGGTGTGCTAGTTGCTGTCATGTGACGTAGCACATTGCCAGGGTGTGCTAGCTGCTGTCATGTGACGTAGCACATTGCCAGGGTGTGCTAGTTGCTGTCATGTGACGTAGCACATTGCCAGGGTGTGCTAGTTGCTGTCATGTGACGTAGCACATTGCCAGGGTGTGCTAGTTGCTGTCATGTGACGTAGCACATTGCCAGGGTGTGCTAGTTGCTGTCATGTGACGTAGCACATTGCCAGGGTGTGCTAGTTGCTGTCATGTGACGTAGCACATTGCCAGGGTGTGCTAGTTGCTGTCATGTGACGTAGCACATTGCCAGGGTGTGCTAGTTGCTGTCATGTGACGTAGCACTTTACCAGGGTGTGCAGGGTGATTTTAGGTTTCAGGGTCTGACCTCGGGTCTGACAATGGACACTTCACATCGCTGGAAATGATTGCATTTCGAATTAAATTTTCTTTCCACTACAATAAAAATATACCAATGCAATTGATATGAGTGCACAAAAAAATAAGTAGGAACTGGTGCTTTGTTGAAAAATTTGGCAAACGAATCATAATTATGTAATAATTGATATTTGATATATATATCCAGATTAAAACTAAGCTGATGTCGAAGAAATGTTTAATCTCGGAATTATAGAGTACCTATTTTAAACCTGAAGATTAAATTAGAGTGAGTTATGTCTGATAAACTATTCGACATTGACATAATGAAGCCCTGTTCAAGTAAGTTTCTCGACGAGACAAGAACATTCAACAAGTTCCTACTTTAATTGATTACATTGATTATTCTCAATTATTGAACCATCAAGAATATTATAAAGGGTGAGTTTTATACACTTCAAGATAGCAAATATTATTTAGCGAGCGTAGTAACGTCACCACGGTACTCTTAAGGCACGCCTTTCTCTGTGTGTTGTTTTTGTTGTTGTTGTTGTTGTTGTTGTTGTTGTTGTTTTTGTTGTTGTTTTGCCTGCACTGCCCAGGTCAAACCGCACAACCAATCGATCTGAAATTTTTTACACATACAAACGTAATCAATGCAGTCTCTGGGATCGTTTCTGAACGGGATCCTGTGATTGGTTCAAATTTAAAAAATGTCTTTCGATTGGTTAAAATTTAAAACCAATTAACTGTGATTTTTCAAATTTAAACCAAAACCGATTGACCGATCAACTTAAAACTTCGCATTCATTGGGACAAACATTTTTGCCAATTTGAAAACTAATCTGTCGTTATTTTCAAAAGTTATTGTCATTTTATTCAATAATCTTCAAATATTTGAAAAATAAATACTAAATTTCTTTTCATCCCTGCTTTCTTGATGCGTCAGTACCAAGGCATAGAACAGCTGAAACTTGCAAACGCATATCAAATCGGATGCAGTACGAAGGCTCGCTCATCAACGCGTTACACTTAGCGTTTTCCTAGTAATGATATTTGACGGCATTATATTCCTATCATCTGACAAGAACTCTTGCCATCTTCCAGGTTTATCTGCCAGATATACCGAGGAATAATGAGTTCTGCCGTGAGATTCTCCTACGACAGTGTGACAGAAATGCACGTGGCCGCTCTGCGCGGCGACGCTTCCAAAGTACAAGAACTTCTGGACGCGCAGCCCGATGTGAAGTACAGAGAGAAGCTAGTCTACAACGCAGACATTCCCCAGACATGTCCGTTGCTGCGTGCCATTGAGAACCAACATGTAGACATTGTCAAGATTATAGCGGAGTCTGGAGTTGACATTACCAGAAGCACCGTTGACGGCAAGACGGGATTGATGATTGCAGTGAAGAGCGATAATCTGGATCTGGTCAAGGTCATTCTGGAATCTATCACTGATGCTGGTCGTAGAACAGGATATATCAATGAAGCAAGAGGCAAGAATACTGCGTTAGATATGACTTTTAATAGCGACATTAGATATTATTTGATGGGGCTGGGAGCAAAGAATGGGGAAGATGCTTGTGCCTCTTTAGAGTCCGAGAAGTCACAGCCTTCTCGAACTACAAAATGGACTAGCTAAATTAACATTGAAAAACAAATATTTTTACTTGATTTCGCACAGTCGAACATTTTCGCATGCGGTTTTAACGTAAAATAACTATGAGAACAATAATATCGTGGTCGGTGCATTTCTTCCAGCAAAGTACTTGTTTTAGAATACACTGCACATCAGTGCAATTCGCATTATTTAGGATTTTCGTGTACTATTCAATTAAGGTACTACTTTTAGTCTACAGCTTAAAATGATCAAACACAATCAAATGTGGAAAGAAAATATGGTTTAGTTTATTTTCTGTCCATACTGACAAAATGGCACAGTCTACCAAATTGTGAAATTTCAGGGTATATCTTCCACATGCACACTTAGGCTAGTGGAAAAGGAAATATTGTTGTGCAGTTTAAAAGATGATTTACCAATTGATGATCAATTGTAATTTTCCTCATTCATTAGTATCATATATGTATTTGTACTGAATGAAATTCATAGTCTGATTAAAAATAAGTTTTCTTGCAACTAAATTATCTCCGATTGTATCTTAATTTGTTATCTTGGAAGACAATGTTTCAAATAAACCTGTAAATGAAGTGTTGCGGAAAATATCGTTAATAAATGCTGTTCCTTCTGATGTTTTAATATAATTTAATAATATTATCAGATTTTATCAATTTTATCATTCCTTCGAATGTACATAAGGATTTATTTTTTTCTTGTTGACCCAGTAGTACTATAACATAACAATTCTGTGACTCAGAAAAAGAAGGCATACAAATTGAATGTGGATAATAAAAACAAACCACTTATTGTCAGGCGCGTAAGAACTTCATTTTGAGTGGGGGGGTCAACATTATCGGGATCAATGAATGTGAGGAAAAGTAGTCGCCGTTACAAGGGTGTTTGGGGCCCGCACCCCAAATTGCCCCGCAGGGCTTTTTTTGAATGTTTGATACAAAAGAATTGAATTTGAAGCTATTTTCGCATACTTTTCAAAGAAATGTACAATGTGTGAAATGCAATATTCTGTGGAAAATTTAGACAAATGTAATATAATTTGTAGCTATTTGTTTTAGAGAATACCCATTGGCCCCGCAGGGAATTTTTTGGGTTTTTGATATAAAATAATCGAGTTTAAAGCTATTTTGGCATACTTTTCAAAGAAATTTAAAATTTATGAAATGCAATATCCTTTGGAAACGACAAATGAAATATAATCTGTAAGTAACTGTTTGTTTTTATAGAATCCCCATTGGCCCCGCAGGGAATTTTTTCAGTTTTTGATACAAAAGAATAAATTTGAAGCTATTTTGGCATCCTTTTCAAAGAAATTTAAAATGTATGATATGCAATATTCTTGGGAAACTTGACACAAAATGCATAACAATCTGTACATTTTGTTATTCGATTAAATCCCTAATGGCCCCGCAAAGAATTTTTTGAATTTCTAGTAAAAGAGAATCGTTATGAATCGATTTTGGAATTCCTTTGGAAACGGTTGCAATAACCAATAAGCAATAAGAAAAATCTGTATATGTTTTGGTATCATACGATGATAGGATGATCCTCAATCATGAGGATAATCATGTTGGACAAGAACTCATTTGTAAATGATTTATTGTCTCATTGGATAATACCTCTGTTCAATTAGTTTTGCAAAACCTGGGAAAATTTTGAGAATTCAACCTCATAATGGAGCAAATTTGTGCATTTTTGGATCTCTTTATCAACATTTTTGTATATGTGGGGGTGATATCTGGGGGTGTCAAGATGAAAAGTGGGGGGGTCATTGACCCCCACTCCCCCCCTTCCTACGCGCCTGCTTATTGTTGAAACATTTAGAGAACAAAATTAATATTGTTGATATCTCTAGATTAACAGATATGAAAGAATTTATATGCCTGGAATTATTGAAGTCTTACAGCCAAAAGATTATAGTAACGGATTAGTTTGAAGAGATAAACTATAAGACATTCAAGTCTAGCAGTCCTATTGAAGTTGGTTGTTGGTAGAGACAAGTAGATTCATTATAACAATGTCAATATGAATCATATTCAAGAATATCAATGGTAAGTGTTTATAACGTACATTCGTGGACGTTGAATGAATTCGTTTACAAACTATTACTAGCAGCCTGTCTCTGAAATCTTCCAGACATCTTCTCCGATGACCAAGTGGTCGTGTCAGTGATCATGTATTCCTCAACAAGGGTGTCCTGCGTGACTCACAAAGTAATGCACCAAGCCGTGTGCAATCGCGACCTGGTCATGGTTCAACGCCTCCTCGTCGCCCACCCCAATGTCAAGGACAGAGCCGCCCTCGCCTACAACACCGACGTCTCCGAGCTGTGTCCTCTGCACTGGGCCTACGTCAACGAGGACGTCGCCATCGTCAAGAACATCGCCGACGCCGGCGTCGACGTCACCAGGGGCAAGGTCGGGGAGCTCAAGGTCACCGGCTTGATGTACGCGGTGTTGAGCAACAGTATGGAGTTCGTCCAAGTCGTCCTCGCGTCCATCACGGAGGGCGAGCGGAGAAGACAGTACATCAACGAGACCAGCGTCATGGGTAACACGGCGTTGGATGTGGCTTTTGACACGCACATTCGCGGGCATTTGAAGGAGCTGGGGGGGAAGTCGGGCAGGCTGGTGTACTCGCCATTATGGTAGTTGCAACCAGGAGCAGTATTCTTTAACTCAATCCGGCTGGAATCTCCGGGGAGTTTTCAGTTATATAATAGGGTCCCCGGAGCACATGCGTTGTGCTTCAAGATGTTATATTCGATGCATTTATTACTGGTAGTGAGCTCAGTGTATTCAGTATTAGATGGTCTAATCCCTAATCATCTAATAGATGGCACGTAGGTGGTGAATTTATGGTGAATTCTAGAATACCTAATAATCAAAGTAGGTACTTGTTAGAGTCACCGGCAAATGTTCAAAGACAAATCAAACGGTACGCCAAGTTGTGAACCCGGAAAGTATGCGCATGCTCACTATTGATATCTTTAAAGCAGAGATATATTATGCATAGTTTCCAAATATCTTTTAACCAATTTGAAGTGTCTATTTTATTTTACTGTTGGTGTATTCTATGAACTTTATTTCATGTAATGCGTTATTCAAAGTATCATTGGCATAATTAGGTTCTTGCATGGAAGCTTTCTCACAGTAATGTAACTGAAATATTGTAATTTATAATATGTAAGTGTGAAAGTATTTACGTATAATCGTTATCGATGTTTATGTGCACTTGATCTTGTCTGTTATCAGTTGTGACAAATGTAACCAATAAATAACAACACTGCAAAAGCAATTATTAGCCTAATATTTTGTCAGCAAATCCATCCTTTCACCCAAACCTATCGACTTTTTACGAGGTACCAACAAAGGACAATTATTCACAATGACCACGTCAATTGTTGAGTTCTAATATTTAGTTTCTTATGGAACAGTTTCTTATGTATAATTTTATTTTCGTCAGAATCTCTTTACAATCATTCTAGATAATCATTCAACTTCTAAATTAGCGCGTCAGACGTCCTGAAGATTTCTGAACCACGCTAAACCATAAACAAACTGGTTTGATCCGTCGTTTGAGATTTGTCGATCTCAAATCAAAACAAGGGAAATAAACGAAGCTGAATTACTCTACAATTAAATCAAATTAAATCAAAGAAAATTACAAAATGATTCTATTAAACATTATTTTTTAAATTAATTTTATTTCAGAAATAATTTGAAAATTGATCAAATGGGACCGACTTGGCCAAGGCATTATTCCTTTTTCAGTGATTTTGTGCATAATTTTGGGTCATGTAATTGTATGAAGTAAAACCTTGGACGACTCCTCAAAGATGGAATTTGTTCAAATATTTTGTTAGTTTTCATTTTGAATTGGAATATAATGGTATGTCAGCTACAAAACAGATTAGAAAACCCAGTAACATGATGATTAATCAAGGGTTTTAAAGTTTAAATCGTCAGAAAGATAACAAACCTTGAAAACGAATCCAGAAATTACTAAATCTGATAATTTCCCAGGCTTCGATCAGACAGGCTTAAATATAAACTTGATATTATATAAACTAATAATAAGTACATACACAATAAGTCAATTAAATAAGAGATAATTCAGTGTCTTAATGACGTGATCCTTACGTCATCTTACATCTGAGGATGTCGCAATGACATAACATTGAAACTCAAGTGCAGAGATTAAAAGAATCGATCAAGCATATATTTGACAGCACGGTGATAAACATGATGATAATAATGCTCGTGATTGTGATTAAAAGAGTTTTGGCGCACTTCTTTGATAGTAAGTAATGTAGAGTGAAGGACGACGTTCCTTCTCCTCGATACCAGAAGTTGAATCCGAGCAAACATCGCATTTGCAAAGAACATCAAGGGTAAGTTCAATCAAGAGTACATGAGAATAATGATACAAATTCATTTCATTGGGGAAGAATTGATATGTCATCTGGGGTATTCTGCAAGATTATTATGGAATCCAAGGCCAATGCCATAGGGATTAACATAGCACCGAATCGGATACCGCAGTGGAACTGGGAATTTTAAAGTCTGAAATTGTGCATCTTGTAAGAAATATTGATTGCAATTCCTTCTAATACACATTTCAACATGTTGTGCCGACACGTAGGCCAGGACTTTACTTTTTAGACACAAGTATCGACAGTGCTTCGGCTGTCTTCTTCAGGACTACTCACAGCCTAAGTATCTTCTAATTGTACAAATGCATAGGGTAGTTTTTTTCGATTTTGGTATTTTTCAATACGAATTTTACACATTTCTAACGCCATAATATTTTATCAAAGTTGCCCCGCACATTAATAGGCCAGTTGAACAAAAACAGCACATCGGAAAATATAATAAAGTTAATTGCACATTGCCGTACTGAGCGGTGCCCCCCTTATGACCTGGGCCCCTGGCATTTGCCAGCCCAGCCACCCGGTAATTACGCCCCTGCTTGTTTCCTTGAAACATCAGTATTTCTTCCTTATGTCTTATCCTATCTGCCAGCTAGACGAGGAGTCTCCTATCTGCCAGCTGGACCGAGGATCATGGCTACTCTCGTGCGCGTCTCCTACGCCAGCGTCAAGAACATGCACGACGCCGTGGACCGCTGCGACGCCGCCAAAGTGAAACTGCTCCTCGCCGCCTACCCTCACGCGCACGACAGAGAGAAGCTCGTCTACAACACGGACCTCTCTGTCACGTGTCCTCTGCACTCCGCCATCGAGAAGCTGGACGTGAAGATTGTCAAGATCATCGCCGACTCCGGGGTCGACGTGACCAAGGGCAGGGTCGGGGTTCTCCAGGAGACGGCGCTGGTCTACGCCGTGGGGAACAACGATCTGCATCTGGTGAAGGTGATCCTGAAGTCCATCGCGGATGTCAGACGGAGAGCGCAATACATCAACGAGGTGAACGCCGAGGGTAAGACTGCGATGGACATGACGGCGAATGCGGAGATGAGGTACTACTTGAAGGAGTTGGGAGGCAAGAGTGCGAGGGTGCGGAAGTGACGTAACATGGACTTACAGACAGGTAGTGGGGAGGGGGCGCTTGCCTTCCTCTTTATGTCAAAAACAAATGTTTTGTGGTTTAAAGTATGGTTGCATTTTGTAAACAAGAAACCAAAAAGAATGATCTCAAAGTGTCAAAAACCAAAACATCCCATGCGGGTCAAAAAAGTCATACCCCCCCCCCCCCCCCCCCCCCAACACACACACACACCAGAAAGTGCAATTATTTTTTAAAAGTAAATTTTTCAACAAGATAACTTCAAAACGACTCAAATGTGTTTTCAAAGTGACAGAAAATCAAAAAAACACCCTGTGGGGGACCCGTCACCCACACCCCCCTTAACCCGTGCCGTGGCAGAGTGTTTTCCCCCTCCCCCCTCCCTCTGACAGAAATCCTGCCGGCGACCATGCCGGTAGCTTTCTTCTTCAGAGCTTCATTCTTTTGAACATGATAGTTTGAACTGCCAACATGCGTGTTTAGTATTTGTACATTGGTGATGGATGTAAAGGGATGTACTCGTATTGCAATCACAGTGTAGTATTTTGAGCGTCTAAATGGCTGGTAATATTTACCAAACACACTCAATGCCAAAGAAAATGTAGCATATTCGTATAATTTATTAATTAGTCATGTTATATTTTACATCGTGAACTAATACACTCTAAAGTCACCCATCATTTTTCGTTCAAACCTAGGTATATTCTTGTCTACCTACTGGGTCTCAGCAATTGACTATTTCACATTGTTGGAAAATAATTTATAGTGGACAAATAAATGTAAAATATCTAGTTAGCTCTGCTTTTAAAAATATTATCATGCAGCATTCTCAAACAAGATACTTTTTGTCTATTCCATTTTCTCTTGCACATAAATCTATGTAGGTATACAACTTATTTGACTGCAATCCATCCACGGTTCCACAATCCAACAATTATTTAATTACCTTATCAATTTAATTTCAGGGGTATTCAAAGGGTTAATTTCAATTATGTTTCGTCAAAGATTGACAGAATAATGTAACTGTGCAACAAAACTGCAGATTAACTCTGTCTTTGAAATGAAATGAATCCTTGGACAAGAGAACGACTTTCAACACACCTTTACGTCAGTCTACAAACCACGGAGTATTTTTTACACCTCCTAAATGTTCTCTTCTGAACCCGTGTCCCATCACGGACACCCGCAGCTGCCGACCCATTCCCACTATCAAGATAACCAATAATAAGAATATGAAAAATCTTATTTATTCTCCCCCTCCGGTCTACATTCCTCAGTGACAGCTAATTTTCAGGGGGTTGTCTTGACCTTTGATTCCGCCGCCTACACCCCCCCCCCCCTGGGGGTCGTGTTTTTTACCTCGCAAGTGTCGTAAGTGTTAAACAATCAAACCCTCTTCATGCGCGCAGCGGGGGGCCCGGGGGCCCGGCAAGGGGCAGGGGGCAGCGTGTCAGACAACCTGCTTGATCGGAGAGATAAATATGAGATGAAGGTTAGGAGATTATTCATCGGTGTGCTAAAAATAGTTGGGTTTGTGTTTTATTTGGTCACCTGGAGACGATGTTGATGATTGCTCGAGAGAAGATGAAATATTGCTAGACAAATACTAAACCGGTGGGCAAAACACTGCCGTTACGTTACGTGAGAAAAACATTGAATACATCAGAACTCTTCCTCAAACCGCATTACGCAGATGGAAAATAGTAATACTGTGTTTTGTCAGTGCTAAACCAATTTTCTTTGATATTATTTATTTTGAATAAAATCGCCCAATATAAAATGTTAAATATGTGGTAAAGTTTTGTTAAAATCTTTGATAATTTGATAATTTAATAATTTTTTATATTGACAATAATAAGTCAACACCGTAATCTATACTGTAGAATTATGGTTGAATTTAATTCAACATTAAAATTAAAATTAATTAACAATTAATTAATTAATTAACACTAAAATTTAAATTGGTACTGTATAAACAATATTTCTTACCAATTTTGAGTTATGGATCAGTTACATGGAATATTGGGTGGAAAGAGGCAAGCATGATTCAGGCAGCAGAAATGAAATTTGTGAGGGCTATGGTTGGAGTATCAATGTTGGACAGGATAAGAAGTAATAAGTTAAGAAAAGAAGTTGCAGTGGAGAGATTGGGATACACTATTGGAAGAGATAGGTTAAGGTGGTTTAAAAAGATGAAGATGATGAAAGATACAAGATTGGCTAAAAGAGAGTTTGATAGGAATGAAAATATGAAAAGAAAAGTTGGTAGACCTCGAGCAAGATGGTTTGAGCAGATTAGACAAGACATTGAAGATCGTGGGGAAAGTTGGGAGAATGTGAAGAATCAAGAAATGTGGAGAGATCACGAGAAATGGAATGAATTAGTGGATAGAAAGGAAATAGAGGTGGAAGAGTGTTGTGAAGAAAATGAAGGGGTGGAAAATGAAGATGGGAGGGAAGATGCAGATATGTGGAGAGAAGAAGAAAATGATGAGTATGAAATGGAATTTGAGGAAGAACAAGTAGAAGAAGAAGAAGAAGAAGAAGAAGAAGAAGAAGAAGAAGAAGAAGAAGAAGAAGAAGAAGAAGAACAAGAAGAAGAAGAAGAAGAAGAAGAAGTGGAAGAAGAAGAAAGAAGTGTTTTGAAATGATGAATTTAATGTTTAGTTTATAAGAAATGAAATGTGACAGGCTTGGCCAGCCGGCATTGTGGTATATTTATTTGTGTGGCCTATAATATTGTTTAGCAATTATCCTACTCCATAAAATGTTTGGAAAGGTGCTTTATATATAATAAAGTATGCTGTGATTTAAAAAAAAAAAAAAAAATTACTAGCAGTTCGATTTGCAGGCTTTAGCATTTGAATTTAGTTTTTCATGAATATTCTTGAACGGAGTATTAGTGTGTTATGGGTAATTCTCTCCTGCGTAAGCCAGCGTATCTGCCACTTATTATTAATTCTCCTGATAGATTAGTGGGTACAGTCGGGCTTTACGTCGTCACATTTACCCCCAAGGTCGCTTCAGTCTAATATCCTAAGACAGCAGGATTTTAATGAGATAATCGTAAAGAAGCTACTTAGATAAGATCTGTACCTCAGAGGTAGAAGGGAGGAAGTCCATTCTCTCGATTTCATTTCGAATGATGTAATCAAGCTCTATCAATTGCTATTGACTGATGTCAACAAATACAGTTATATTGAAATATTCTCTTACAATGACTCATGTCACCATTACAATGATTGAATGAAGACAGAATTACTGGTTGAGCTCACCCCAAGAATCATGGGCATGGACTTCCGGCCTCCTACCTCTGAGGTACTGAGATATAAATTGTGATGCTGCTTGACAATGACATGCGCAGTACGCAATGGATAGAGAGCGTTGTGCGCAGTTCAGGAGCAATTATTGATGCTGTATGTCATTATGACAGGAAGTCAAATATAAACGCGCGTCGTCACTGGGCATCGAACCCAGATACTCAAGCTTTGCTCGTGGAGACACAGATACGTCACGAGTGAAGAATTCCAACCAATCAAAATAGAATGATGCCATATTGAATCGCCAAACGTAAACAAAGACAAATGTCAAAAATGTAAGTAAGATGTTCAAATATTTACTCATTTTTTTTATGTTGTAACTATACCAACCTATAGGCACCGAGAGTTCGCCACGAGTGAGAGAAATTAGCAACATTTGTGGGAAGATCGTCAACTGTTTCATTTCTCATTGGCCGTGACCTAGCAACCGATCAGATGTCAACAAATGTACTCAAAATATTTCGGAATCAGAACTTAGTCGCGCAAATTAATATTGTGATCAGATTCAGTGAAATTGTGAACACTTTGTTGTTAATATTTTGTAGGCGAATAAACATTAGATAAACTTGTGTAAATTTTAAGAATTGATAATGCGTAATATGTGCAGCAACATAACATATAACTGCAGCGACTTGGACGCCTTGCCAAAAGGTAAGCTTCCTTCCCACAGATTAGGTGGCTCTGTCTGTACTTTTGCAGTGCCATCTGTTGTCTAAACACGCTGCCTATAGCTCCATCAGCTCCATGTTGGTTGTCACTTTGTAACTATACCTAACTTATAGTACCAAGTTGTACGTTACTTTTGTATCTATACCTTCTTTAACTATCCTACAATGTGCTCACAGTTTTAACGTTGCACACCCTCAAAGCAATGAACATCTTCTTTTTATCACAAAGGTATAATTAGATAGGAATCATGCACATACATGTTATGCACTCCTGGTTTTTCTGCAATTATACTGGCCAGTTACTAGCTACCTAACTTTGACAATGTACAATTCTCTTTCTTAATTTATAATATAATTAGGTATTATTTAACATTAAACAGTCTTATTTTGTACTCATTCCTTCGCCGGCAATGTTCCGTGGTTCAATCAAAGGTTCAAAGTCTCAACTGTCCATGTTCTCATTTTCTTTCCATCACACGTTTATATGGTCAATTCTTGTTCTTCATTCCTTTCTTGTTTCTTGAAATAGTTTATAATAGATAAGATTTACTATTATAAACTTTAAAATGATATTTGATTAGTTTTATCCAAGAGAAATAATGTTTTACATCTGACTTCTTCAAAATATTTCATCGAACTGATTTTATTCATCTCTTCTTCATTGTTGTAAAATTTCAACCTCCGTCCACCAATCAGCACTCGCCACGAGATCTATCCCATTGTTGTCACATATAAAATTCTTCTCTGCACTCCAGTAGGCTTTGGCATTAAAATACTTCTTTATACCCCTCTAGGAACTAATGAAACTACCTATGTTGATAACCTTCTATATTTTGATACTATTATTTCTGATCTTACTTTGTCAAACAACAAGTTATTTTTCTATTACCAACTGTCACTTGTTGTGTAGTGTTACAACCTCTCACCTTTGCACATAATAAATTTTATATAAATTTATTTTTGTTCAAACCAAAACTCAAACAGTCTTTACACCTGTTGCTTCACTGTTTTCTTTACGTTGTCTGCTGTGATAATTTTTCTTTCAATCTTCAAATCTTCATAAAACTCTCTTCATCATATCCTCGTCAGCATCTGTCCAATGTTCTCGAATAATTAGTTCAAATCAATTTTCCATTGGTCTTGTTTCAACATTTCTCTTGACTTATCTGGTATCTAACGAAAGTAACATTTTTCTCGTAGTTTTTCATAATTACTTGTCTTCCACAAGTCAATTCATACACGTGACTCAAATGTTGCTCATAACAATGACAAACATTTCAACTCAATAACCTCTAGTTCTATGCTCTTAGACACGAACAGTTATTCTTTCAACTATCGCACAATATTTTAATTGCCGATCTCATAATTCACCAACATACGTTACATATTGTAGCATAGCCGACAATACTCGTATTTAACCACCATAGCCCACCATCTTGGCTATCAATAACACCCCATTTTCTCGTACAACAATCAATGTATGTACCCACATCCACTTGTTACTTCGTAGCATAACTCAAATTGTCATCCGATCTTCATATTCTTTTCAACTATGCCTTCTTTTTGATCTAATTTCTCTTGATCCATTCGATCTTAACGCTTCTTGTGATCTTCTATTCAAATTCATTTCATTCGAACATCTATATTCTTCTGTCTTCCTTGTCGTTACTTTGATACCTATGCAATAGTGCAATATCTCATCTTCAAATTTTTCGTTATAAATGATTCTCGCCAATTTTTTATCACCTTCAACTTCTTCGATAAATGTCTCTCACCATTTTTTATAATCATCTTCAAATTCTTCGTTATGTCTATCACCATTTTTTACTATCATCTTCAAATTCTTCGTTATGTCTATCACCATTTTTTTATAATCATCTTCAAATTCTTCGTTATGTCTATCACCATTTTATACTATCATTTTCACATATTGTCCAAAGGTGGAATGGTACGATACCTTTTTAAAAGTACAACATTGTAGGTCCCTTTGATTTCTCCTGTTTCTGTTGCCAATTCATAAGTATTGTTTCCTTTTTTTTCTTTTCTTGTTTATTTAATCTGATCAATTATTCCTTTTAAAATTCATAATTCTTTTGTTCTTCTGTCATCCTTAGAAATTGTTTTCCCAAATTCAAATGTTTTCTTTTAATATGATTTACTCACTGATACCTATTACTCATTCTTGCCCTTGCTCATCTTCGTCATAAAAAGACCATCCGCAATTCCATAATTACTTAAAATGTCTGCCACTGTTTTCCTTTACTATTCTTTTGAAAGCTGGTAAGAACAGTTCTTATTTGGTCAAGAGTGTATTCTTCAAATTTGCTTCCCGCAATCAACACATTATCCGCATAGATTATTGTTTCCTCCAGATCATAACCCATTGCCCAATCTAGTGCTCTTGTAAAATCTGCAATGTTGGTACTGATTTCAAATGGTAACATCTTGAATTGAAATACTTTTCCACCATCTTTGAATGCTGTGTATTGTTTACTCTCTTCTGAAATTTTCATTTTTTGCCAAACTGAAGACACAAAATCCATTGTTGACAACAATTGAAAATTATTGTATTGTTGAAACGTTTCATCAGTTTCCAGAAGTTTTTCATTTTCTGGAATTAATACCTGATTCATGCGTTGAGTATCAAGACATAATCGCTCAGATTTATCTTTCTTCAACACTACAACAATTGAATGTTTGTTTGGAATAGGCGCTTGCTCGATTATTCCCCCATCTAGCATTTTCTTTAATTGTTCTCCTACTGCAGGTAGATCAAGTGTAAATATGGCACATTTTTTATCCAATTCGATCTTCTCTTTTGCAGTGTTCCTCTCAATGTCCAATTTTAATTCCTCTCTCACCAGATCTGACTTGTGCTCTACCTTTTTCACTTGCTCTTCTATTTCTGCAAACTTGTTGCCGGTCTCATCTTTAAATAATTCCTCGTCTCCAATCTGCTTCTGTTGCACCATTTCAATCTTCTTTACCAACATCTCGCTATTTGTTACTTTCATAGTAATTTTTTCCACTCGTTCAGAAAAACTTTCTGCTACTTTGTTCAGTTTTTCATTGCATTCCTTTTCCAAAATATCTTGTCTTTTCGTCATACGGCTTTCCATCTCGTTCAACAATTGTTGGTTTTCATTCCTCATTGCTTCTACTATACTTGATTTTAGTATTTCCTGACTCTCTAGTATTTTCTCTGCTAGTTTCTCTACTTGTTTCTCTGAGAATATTTTCTGATTCTCCACTTGTTTCTCTGAGAATATTTTCTGATTCTCCATTTTCTCTAGCATCATTGTCATCATTTGATTTAAATCAATCTGCTTTTCTTCTTTTATTTGTGTTGTCTGAATTGACCCTTCAATAACTGTTTCAGCTTCATTATTGCCAATAATGATTCGCCTAACCTCTTCCTCATTGTTAGATATAACTGTTGTTGGCTCATATCCGTCAGTGCTGGACAAATCGGAATCGTTTAGGTTTGACATTTTGTTTCTCTATTGTTTGCAAATTTGTATGTATAAATTTTATTATGTGCTGGGCGCCAATTTAATATTTTTCTAGCTCAGTGAGATTCTTATTTTCAGGTAGTGGGATATTTTTTAACAAATAATACATCAAAGCCCCGCGTTGGGCGCCAAATTGTAACTATACCAACCTATAGCTCCATCAGCTCCATGTTGGTTGTCACTTTGTAACTATACCTAACTTATAGTACCAAGTTGTACGTTACTTTTGTATCTATACCTTCTTTAACTATCCTACAATGTGCTCACAGTTTTAACGTTGCACACCCTCAAAGCAATGAACATCTTCTTTTTATCACAAAGGTATAATTAGATAGGAATCATGCACATACATGTTATGCACTCCTGGTTTTTCTGCAATTATACTGGCCAGTTACTAGCTACCTAACTTTGACAATGTACAATTCTCTTTCTTAATTTATAATATAATTAGGTATTATTTAACATTAAACAGTCTTATTTTGTACTCATTCCTTCGCCGGCAATGTTCCGTGGTTCAATCAAAGGTTCAAAGTCTCAACTGTCCATGTTCTCATTTTCTTTCCATCACACGTTTATATGGTCAATTCTTGTTCTTCATTCCTTTCTTGTTTCTTGAAATAGTTTATAATAGATAAGATTTACTATTATAAACTTTAAAATGATATTTGATTAGTTTTATCCAAGAGAAATAATGTTTTACATCTGACTTCTTCAAAATATTTCATCGAACTGATTTTATTCATCTCTTCTTCATTGTTGTAAAATTTCAACCTCCGTCCACCAATCAGCACTCGCCACGAGATCTATCCCATTGTTGTCACATATAAAATTCTTCTCTGCACTCCAGTAGGCTTTGGCATTAAAATACTTCTTTATACCCCTCTAGGAACTAATGAAACTACCTATGTTGATAACCTTCTATATTTTGATACTATTATTTCTGATCTTACTTTGTCAAACAACAAGTTATTTTTCTATTACCAACTGTCACTTGTTGTGTAGTGTTACAATGTATTATCAATGTTTCTATCTCAGATAAAGATTTATTGTACCTACACATTATTGACAGATTGTATAGTACTTAACCATGCAATGTGTACAAAATTACTGCAAAACCAGTGACGATTTAACAAGGCAAGTAGTAAACTAAAAAAAACGTCTAGAAAAACAATACAATCACGCTCATCTTCAATATGATACATAAATATGAAACATGGTAATGAAAGGCTACAAAATTCTTATTCGCCGACGACAACAATAACAACTTTGGCAAGTAGTTCAAAGACAGGGCCTCAAGAAACAAGCTTGAAAATACGTACTTTGCAATCTAATTGATACAGTTACATATTGATATTAATTGAATATAACATAACCTAGAATCTTACCGAAGAGATCTTTATTCCCGGTTTTGCTCGCAGTTTTCAGTTACCCATTTCATCACAGTAATCTTCACCGAGTGTTCACTTGTCAACATTTTGTAAGAATAGAAATGTGATTGCCGTCAACCAAAACGACACTATGTTTCACTATTCGTCTTCAAAATATCGTCCGACTTGCTTGACATCGACAGCTAAAAGCCGGCAATAACAATTACATACCGATCGGCTTGAATGATATTTCTTACGTCACACCAGCTCGAACCCGTATGATTCGGAGTCTCGAATGATCTGGACATTTCATCTTGAGCACAAATATTGCCTTTATATATATATAAGTTGTTTTATTGAAGGTCGACTAAAAATTTAGTTTCACATTTTTCATCATTTGAATCGCACAAAAGGTATAACGATTAGGAAACATCTTCAACATTTGAAAGCTCGAGCGATTTTGCCGCTTGTTGCTGACACTTTTTTGGAGACTTAATGGGTTGACGAAATTATTTGAATAATCATGATTAGATAAAAGACACACTTAGGGTTATCACTTGGTAAATTTAAATTTTTTCGTAATTAGTTGATTTTTGGTGAAACATTGTATAATTTTCTTGTCTCAATAGATGCCGTATGTAATTTAATTTAAAAAATGTGCCACGTGATAACCCTAAGTTTTTATTTTATATAATCATGATTAAAATTTTAGATCAATTGGTTCTCGGGTTTGGTCTCCAATCGTATCGGAAATTTCATAGTTTTGCGCGGTTTTGTTGAATAACCGGCGCATAATTACAAAGCAAACATGAAAAAGTGCTACTAATATACAATCAGACTGATCATGTGAACATCCTATCAAAGTTACACCCACTTATGAAACATTTTATTTCTCTCAATTTGATAGGAATCAGTGATGAAACGGGATTGTTTTAGTTGTCGTGCACACACACAGTAGCGAGGGAAATGACGGGAGGGTTCCCCACAAGCGCGGCCTCGCTGTATTGGAACTATACCGAGGCAGTGCGCATGCGTGCAGGTAATCACGGGCTGTGCGCAGCTAATGAAGGAAGTGTGTTATTAGTGTCACGTGACCACAGCTAATTGTAATGTCATGTTTACTCGCCTGCTCGCTCAGCTCTACACAATGTCCACGCAACATGACCTATCCTAACATGACCAGTCATTTGATGACCAGTGGGGTCATGACCCAAGCTTTCTCGCTGATATTTACCATAAAAGGGTCGTTTAAAAAGACAAAGAATCGCTGATCTTGAAAACCTGTCCGTTTTTAAGTTCAAAGTCAAAAACAATATCTGAAATGTGTAACGAAAGACAACATATAGGCCGAAAAGCTACAACTATAAAATAATAACGGCTCTTTGTTAAACTCTGTACTTCAGAGGTAGAAGGGCGGAAGTCCATTTCAATGATTCTTGAGGTGCGCTCATAAACCAGTAATTCTGTCTTCATCCAATCATATTGGAATGGTGACATGAGTCATTGTGTAAGAGAATACTTCAATATAACTGTATTTGTTGACAACAGTCAAATGGCAATTGACAGAACTAGATTACATCATTCCAAAAGTGTGCAACGCAATATAGATAAAATGGACTTCCGACCTTCTACCTCTGAGGTACAGAACTTACACATGCCGAGGCTCGAACCAGAGACCTCTCACTTTCCGGGCGAGGACTCCACCCAACATACCAACTGAATCAAAAGAAAGGGTTAAGATCTAAGAAAATAAAACGTGAACCATCGACATTTTAAACATCACAATTACCATCGAGTCTCAATGGCTTCCTCCTCAGACAATTACAGTCTTCCTGGCTACGAATTATTTCCCAGCCTGTCTGTGCGTTTTGGCGCATTTTGGCCGAGTGGTAGTCAAATACTATCTTGAAGTTTATCTCAAGATGAATCTACACTTATCCTAATAACAGTGTTGTGAGCAGAATCCTAACCCATATTCCACTGAGGCAGCAAAACCAGCCATTCCCTGTGTAGTAGGCAGTGTGATTATTCAAATAATAATAATATTTGTATTATGTGAGATAGATTGTATTTTACAGAAGGAATTCTAAAGGCGGATGTGGCTGGGCCTGTGGGGCAAATACTTGCATCATTTACCCGAATTTAAATTGCCATAGATTGACAAAAACAGTTTCGGATGGAATTTTATACTATGATTTTATTTGGAAATAGGCACCTTTTTATTTAAACAATTCAATATTTCGATTTGATTTCAGTCAAAGGATATATTTTCATTTTAATCAAAACTCGGGTTTGATAGGAAATTTCCAAGACATCTTTTTGATTTTATTTCAATCATAGTTAATTCTTTTGATTATTTTCAATTATTTGAACCAACATATGGTTTGAATTATGAGAACAATGTTAGCAATAATATATACGGATATTCGGCTTCATTGGTAAAACGTTTATAACATAATATTTCCACAGATGAAAGATTTTAATTTTGTCATTCGGAAGAGAATCTTATCAAATATTTCCAATCAAGTCTTATTTTCTACAAATAAATTGGAAAAATCAAAAATCGCGGTGATATTTAAAATCTACCTAAATAATTTCGGAAATTTTAAAATTATCACAAAAAATTTCAAATTCGATAAATTTAATTCCATGCTTTGTTTCAAAATCATAAACTTGCCCCAGTAAATGTTGTTCTTATTGTCTGTACCAGAAAGACGTGTTGGAATCGAGATGACCGCATCTGTCAGCCCAGCATCTGGACCGCGTTTAGCAAGCGAGATGACAAACTGCACCCAAAACTCGCTCATTGGAGGAATTCCTAATAGGCATTATCTCCGTCGAATATTAAAATATCGAACAGATTTCCAACATCAATCAAGTTATTAAAAATTTACGTCCGAAACAACAACAAAAAACCACACCATAAAATAGTCGACTTTTTGTAATTAGACCGTTTTGATTGGCCGCTTGTTTTAGCTTCTGAATGTTGATTGGTTGTAATTTGCTTCCAGATAATAATAGAGGCATGTATTGATTATAATAATAATAGAATAGGAGAAAATAAAAGTAGATTTATCGTCTCGGACACAAAGTTGCAATTAGGGATTCCTCGTGCATTCCTGCGCATGCGCCTGGAGACGTGTACAGACCGTGCAGGAAACATCGGATGTTTTGGTGTCCCATTTCCATAAAATCCATAAAATCCATAAAATCCCATACAATCCATAAAATCCATAAAATTTCCTTTTTCAAAATGTAGTGGGGGGCGCAAAGCAAATATACAGACATCAATTTTTAAATTATATTTCTCATTTAAAATTTTCCTCAAAAACCGGAAAAAAGTTACAAATATGTGTCAAATTGTTAGTCTCAGCTATTTTCTAAAATCCTCCAAACTTGAACTCCGCAATTCTTGTGTTGAATCTGTGAACGTCATTGCGTCATCTTCACTTGAGAGATCTCTTGGCAGACCAGAGCTGATGCAAATCATCGATTATGTTTGCTTTTCACTTCAACTTAACACCTTGTTGCATCCCGAGTACTGGATTCGAGCTCCTTGTCGACAATCATGATCGTGGTTCATCGGGAATCTTGTTCACTGATTGCAGACAATTTTACAAACATTGTCAGAAAATCATACTTTGTTTATACTAGCTAATTAGCCTACCAAGTAGGTACTTATCATAAGAAGGGTAGATTCAATAACACATTGGTAAAATCTTTTCCATTTTCTAATTGAGCGAGCGAAGCGAGCGACTCATTTTGGCTCTTTTGGCACGGACCTCTGTTTTTTTTCTTCTGATACTGAGGCTATACTGGTTACAGTATTCTTCGATCGAGCTGAAATTTTGACAAGTCATTACAACCAGAATTGTCCCCCATCCTACAAAGTTTCAGCCAAATCCTCCCGTTGGTTAAAATTTAAAACAATCTTTCATGTGATTTTTTTAATTTAAAACTTAGCTTTGGGACCTTTTTCCAATTTTCAGTCTTATCTGTCGTTTTTTTCAAAAGTTATTGTCATTTTAAGGACTCTTTATTCTATAATTTTGCAATATTTAAAAAATGTATGTATACTAAATTTTCATCCCTGCCTTGATGCTTCAGTTCCAAGGCCTGTAGAGCAGCTGATTTGCAAACGCATATCAAATCGAATGCAGTACGAAGCTCGCTCATCAACGCGTTACACCGAGCGTTTTCCTAGTTTATGTTTATATTGAGTGAGGAAATCAAAATGGGCTGGTCTCCACTGGTCTCCCTGGTGGTCTCCACTTGTCTCAACTAGTCTCCACTGGTCTCACTGGTCCTACTGGTCTTCCTTAGCCTACTGGTCTCCTTGGTCCTACTGGTCTTCCTAAGCCTACTGGTCTCCACTGGTCTCTTTGGTCTCCCTGGTCTCCCTGGTCTCCACTGGTCTCCCTGGTCTCCATGCTGGTCTCCACTGGTCTCCCTGGTCTCACTGGTCTCCACTTGTCCCCCTGGTCTCGACTGGTCTCCCTTCCTACTGGTCTTCACTGGTCTCCCTGGTCTCCATGCTGGTCTCCACTAGTCTCCCTTCCTATTGTTCTCCACTGGGTCCCTTCCTACTGGTCTCCACTGGTCTCCCTTCCTACTGGTCTCCACTGGTCTCCACTGGTCTCCCTGGTCTCCACTGGTCTCCTTTCCTAATGGTCTCCACTGGTCTCTTTGGTCCTACTGGTCTCCCCATGGTCTCCCTAATCTCCACTTGCCTCCCTGGTCTCCCTGGTCTCCCTGGTCTCCCCTGGTCTCCCTGGTCTCCATGCTGGTCTCCCCTGGTCTCCCTGGTCTCCGCTGGTCTCCACCGGTGTGAGAATGGCGACGAACATAGCGCACAGAAGCGAGACGAATAAGATGTAGAGGAGGAGGAGATATCTCGCAGGAATGTGGACCGATCAGTGAAATAAGTGGCCCATCTCTGCGCTGGAACAAAAAGCTCGCCAAAGGGCCCAATAGAGCTCTGTCGGGGATGCTGTATGGACCAGGCAGATGGTGGATGTGGCTCGAGGAGGATGAATCTGACAGACACGGCAACCCTTGCCTTGTAGCATGGAGTAACAACAGTCGTCGCACAGGACTACAACTAGGATAAGTTAAAGTGCGTATTACACTATGCAATTCTGGTTTGGCAGCTCAATCTTGTTTGAATTTTGTAATACTTTTCTCTCTACTTGCTTTTCTCTAGCTTCTCTAATTTTTTTAATTTTAAGAAAATGTGTTTCTTATGTCTTATTAAATACTCAATAGATAATAATGATAATTTTCATAAAAAATTTATACTTTTTTCTGTTAGTCATTCTGCCAATGGCAGTCCGTTTTTTGCACTTCTCCCTCCCTTTATTATTCTTCAACGGAGGTCTCAAATTACAAGTTTAAAGTATGATTTAAACATTTAAATGCCATTTAATTAAATCACGAGACACCGGAGGACCCGGGTTCGATTCCTGACTGAAGTTTATTCGCAGATTCCCTCAGTCGACAGGCAAATGACGGGACGGTTCCCTACAACCAGACAACGACCGACTTCCTTCCTACCATCCATCCTTCTTCGTCATCATCTCCCAATCATTTAAGTCCATCATAAGTTGGGCAATTTAAATCTGCAGATTTCAATTGCCAAATTATTTTAGAATTATTTTGGATTATCTTGGCAATTCCTGGTTTAGAATCTGTTCTATTTTCCCAACTGAAATTAGACAATTTGGGACAATTTTGGGATGAATATCACTTCATGGTTTGAGGTTAGGTTAACTTTATGTTTTTTTCAAAACCATTGTCCTAAACATCAAGTAACATTAAATTTTTCTGTTGATATGAAGTTTATCTACAAGATATAACTAAATATTACGAAGATGTGTTCTCTGTTTCAAAGATTTGCTTCAATTATAGTGTCAATTCAACTCAAATTGTCTCATTTCAGTTGGGAAAATAGAACAGATTCTAAACCAAGAATTGCTAAGATAATCCAAAATAATTCTAAAATAATTGGGCAATTGAAATCTGCAGCATTAAATTGCCCAACTTATGATGGACTTAACAAAGATATAACAACTAACATAGGTAGAAGATAACTAAACTAATTGTGATGATTGGGAGATGATGACGAAGAAGTCAGGATGGATGGTAGGAAGGAAGTCGGTCGTTGTCTGGTTGTAGGGAACCGTCCCGTCATTTGCCTGTCGACTGAGGGAATCTGCGAATAAACTTCAGTCAGGAATCAAACCCGGGTCCTCCGGTGTCTCGTGATTTAATTAAATGACATTTAAATGTTTAAATCATACTTTAAACTTGTAATTTGAGACCTCCGTTGAAGAATAATAAAGGGAGGGAGAAGTGCAAAAAACGGACTGCCATTGGCAGAAGGACTAACAGAAAAAAAGTATACATTTTTTATGAAAATTATCATTATTATCTATTGAGTATTTAATAAGACATAAGAAACACATTTTCTTAAAATTAAAAATATTAGAGAAGCTAGAGAAAAGCAAGTAGAGAGAAAAGTATTACAAAATTGAATTCAAATATTGTTCCGACTGAAAATGTTCCATCCAAGTGTGCAACATGTATAATATCGCACATGGGCGCGTGACATTGTAACTATCCCTGCACGGGGTCGGAACCCGGGCCAATGAGACGGCAGCACGAGCGCGTAGGTATGCAGGAATGCGACAAGTAAGCCAGGAGCTGAGTGTAATTATACGCTATTACCTCCCAGCTCCGCCATTACAGCTAGAAGACGAGACGAGACAGACTGGGTTCAGACCTCGTAGACGACTTGGAAGATTTCATGCACCTTTCTCAAAATATATTTTCATCGTGAGTTTTGGATATGATGCAAGAATGCGTCCAAATCGAGTGGCATGCAAGATTTTGAGTCAGGTACTGGACTCGTTCTTTAAATAATACAGAATATCTGGCCATACATTATTAAAAATTAGGTCATATTTATATTCATATTGTTATAACAATAAAAAAAAATCTGAATTTGTAGGCTGAAAATCATCAAGATATGGTGAGTGTGAGAGATTATGGACATGGGGTTTTCTGAAAAGACCGAAAATGGAAAGGAAAAAAATACGCCAAACAAAATATTTTGTTTGCTTTATTTCGAGGAAAATGAATACTTTGCCTCATCTCTGATATTTTGGTATAATTTCTGACTGGACTTATAAATGTTCGTAATGTTAAAAACGTTGACAAATATTGATCAATTACGAAGTAAACACATTTTAGGCTTATTAATGTACCGTTTTAATCTTGAATACAGAGCATATCCAAAACGCACCAAAATGCTTGGAACTGAGTTAAAATGTATCAAATTTTTGCGGGGGGGGGGGGGGTCCTTCCCCCAGACCTCCCATTGAACTCTATGACATCATGCCCTCCCCGGCGGAAAAATCTTGCGGACGCCTATGGTTATGCCATGGTTATGGTTACTTCTCCAAACATAACCCCACTTCTCGACCACCGTCCTCAAGAGCTGTATTGTCTCCAACTCTCGACTGAGGTAATCATCTGGACTGAAGACACAAAGCACTGTGTCTCGTCACACGAAGCGCACGACGCGATTTGTCCGCGTTGTCATCTCATTGTTGCCGCAACAATGTGATAATGTGCCACGTCACTGCGGTCATGCGCGTGCGCGGTGGCATGACTGGGCACACAGGAGGCCGTGAGTGACCAATCAATCTGTCAGGCCACTTATCACAGGTGAGGGGCCCGATTAGCTCCATTGTCTAGCTACAAGTGAATGATACACAGATCTTTCAATTAGAGTTGATATTACAATCATGGTCGAATGAAGTGTTACTTTCGTGTTAAAAAGGATTTGACTGGGCTAGAGTGACATGACAGTATTAGATCTTCAATTTTTTGCAAGACTAAAAACGTAATACATATTTTATCTCGGGTCTTTTGTATTATTAAAGCTATACTTTGAACAGTATGTTATTCCGTTCGATATTTAAATGTTGATACATTTTGTTGATACATGTCGTAAATATTTTGGGCGAATTTATGTTTTTCTTTTTTGTGAGAAAAACGTTTTTAACACCTCCAAAAAAAATATTGTTCATTTTCTTTCGGACCATAATAAAATAAACTTTTTCGTGAAACTGTGTAATTCAGGTGGAAATGATGAAACAAAGGCATTCCACTATTTTATGCAAATGTATTACATTTTACTAAGTAATTTGGGATTATAAAAATCATAATTGGCTGAACAGTATCAAATATATTTCATGATGAGTAATAGTATTACATGTTAGCAAAGTATCATATGGCAATGATTGACAGAATGCTCGCCAGTATTTACTCAAGTTAATAAGTATTAATGTATGCAACAGCATTTAAGTCTAATTGCCTATGTGATGACAGTAATGAAATCGTCTAATAAGTATTTATTAATAAAAGCAACACCAATCATCGAGAGGAATTAACATTAATTAAAACAAGTTCAATAAAAAGCTGCTACGTCGCTGTGAATCATAAAGACTTTGCCCGGAGTGTTCGGTTTGTCAATTGCGTGACAAACTCTGGTATTCAACGCCTAAATCTCATAGGATGCATTCCAGTCCAGTCGTAGGAATGTGTTCCCGTAGGCGACGAAGCCCTACGTCACGACTTGATGCTCCTTGTTCGTAGAGGTCCTAAGGTCCTGGAAATGTCCTAGGATAGCCCTAGGAAGGACTCAGGGAGGTCCAAAACATTGGCCACTTCTTCAGTGAAAACTGTTGTCAATAGGTATTTTTGCGACGATTTTGGAACATGTTTTAGAGTGACAAAACGCTTTTACTTATTTGTTTTAGATGAAGGAATATATCACTTCCATGACTAAAACAATATTCAGATAATTATTTTTAAAAAATAACTCTATGCTGGGTAAAACTCTAAAATGCCATAATATAGTACTTTAAAGTATCTTAAAAGTAACTTCCATTTTTTGGTATGACTTCATTTACTTTGCAAACCAAGTAACATATCATGTAACTTATAGTTCCTTTTGAGATCAGGTAACTTACAGAGTAACTAGTTCCTCTTTACAAGTAACTTACCCAACTCTGAGATGTACGTTGGACTCTTAGTAAAAACTAAGTCGCGATTGTAAATTATATTGTGGTGGTGATTTTGCCTCAAGCGTCCACAAAGTCTCGTGATGTTCACTCGTTGACCCCTCAGGTAGTTCCTAGAGTAATTGACTCCAACTTGCCTCTTTGTACCGGCTAAGAGGACAGATCCCGGGTTCGAGCCTCGGAGTCTCACATCATATCATTTCACTTGCGTTTAACGCCGCACGTTCTGCAACTATAAACATGAAGGAGGTGGCCAGTGGGGAACCTGCCCATCATTTGCCTCTAGACTGAGGAAAACGCCTCAGTCAGCCCACGGGAATAGAACGCGATAGTTTACACCTCTTGCCAACAGATTCCCATCAAATTCAGTACCTACATTAAAATAAATCGGGGTAACTTTTGTTTTTGTCGATTTGAGTTTGTCTTGTTGGTCAGACTGGTCTCACGCTAAACAGAGAGTAGATGTTATGAAATAATGCTCTTGTAGCCAACTTGCCCGCAGTCATCCGAACCACCGCCCTCTGAATCCCTGCTTCTGTGCGCCAATCACGGTCATTAATAACACTTGGATCCGATCGAGAAGGCAGTGGGGGGCCATCTTGGTTTATCTTCATCGATTAATCGTGACTGAATGTGTAGAGAGTCGGTCACGTGACTCGATGTGCTGTCGTGGATTGGCTCGGGACATAGAGCTGTTATTGCGACGCAGGCAGAGTTACACTAGCAGTGGTCAATGCGCGGACAAGCCATGTCCGAGTCACGTGACTCGATGTGCTGTCGTGGATTGGCTCGGGACATAGAGCTGTTATTGCGACGCAGGCAGAGTTACACTAGCAGTGGTCAATGCGCGGACAAGCCATGTCCGAGTCACGTGACTCGATGTGCTGTCGTGGATTGGCTCGGGACATAGAGCTGTTATTGCGACGCAGGCAGAGTTACACTAGCAGTGGTCAATGCGCGAACAAGCCATGTCCGAGTCACGTGACTCGATGTGCTGTCGTGGATTGGCTCGGGACATAGAGCTGTTATTGCGACGCAGGCAGAGTTACACTAGCAGTGGTCAATGCGCGGACAAGCCATGTCCGAGTCACGTGACTCGATGTGCTGTCGTGGATTGGCTCGGGACATAGAGCTGTTATTGCGACGCAGGCAGAGTTACACTAGCAGTGGTCAATGCGCGAACAAGCCATGTCCGAGTCACGTGACTCGATGTGCTGTCGTGGATTGGCTCGGGACATAGAGCTGTTATTGCGACGCAGGCAGAGTTACACTAGCAGTGGTCAATGCGCGGACAAGCCATGTCCGAGTCACGTGACTCGATGTGCTGTCGTGGATTGGCTCGGACATAGAGCTGTTATTGCGACGCAGGCAGAGTTACACTAGCAGTGGTCAATGCGCGGACAAGCCATGTCCGAGTCACGTGACTCGATGTGCTGTCGTGGATTGGCTCGGGACATAGAGCTGTTATTGCGACGCAGGCAGAGTTACACTAGCAGTGGTCAATGCGCGGACAAGCCATGTCCGAGTCACGTGACTCGATGTGCTGTCGTGGATTGGCTCGGGACATAGAGCTGTTATTGCGACGCAGGCAGAGTTACACTAGCAGTGGTCAATGCGCGGACAAGCCATGTCCGAGTCACGTGACTCGATGTGCTGTCGCGGATTGGCTCGGGACATAGAGCTGTTATTGCGACGCAGGCAGAGTTACACTAGCAGTGGTCAATGCGCGAACAAGCCATGTCCGAGTCACGTGACTCGATGTGCTGTCGTGGATTGGCTCGGACATAGAGCTGTTATTGCGACGCAGGCAGAGTTACACTAGCAGTGGTCAATGCGCGGACAAGCCATGTCCGAGTCACGTGACTCGATGTGCTGTCGTGGATTGGCTCGGGACATAGAGCTGTTATTGCGACGCAGGCAGAGTTACACTAGCAGTGGTCAATGCGCGGACAAGCCATGTCCGAGTCACGTGACTCGATGTGCTGTCGTGGATTGGCTCGGGACATAGAGCTGTTATTGCGACGCAGGCAGAGTTACACTAGCAGTGGTCAATGCGCGGACAAGCCATGTCCGAGTCACGTGACTCGATGTGCTGTCGTGGATTGGCTCGGACATAGAGCTGTTATTGCGACGCAGGCAGAGTTACACTAGCAGTGGTCAATGCGCGAACAAGCCATGTCCGAGTCACGTGACTCGATGTGCTGTCGCGGATTGGCTCGGACATAGAGCTGTTATTGCGACGCAGGCAGAGTTACACTAGCAGTGGTCAATGCGCGGACAAGCCATGTCCGAGTCACGTGACTCGATGTGCTGTCGTGGATTGGCTCGGGACATAGAGCTGTTATTGCGACGCAGGCAGAGTTACACTAGCAGTGGTCAATGCGCGAACAAGCCATGTCCGAGTCACGTGACTCGATGTGCTGTCGTGGATTGGCTCGGGACATAGAGCTGTTATTGCGACGCAGGCAGAGTTACACTAGCAGTGGTCAATGCGCGAACAAGCCATGTCCGAGTCACGTGACTCGATGTGCTGTCGTGGATTGGCTCGGGACATAGAGCTGTTATTGCGACGCAGGCAGAGTTACACTAGCAGTGGTCAATGCGCGAACAAGCCATGTCCGAGTCACGTGACTCGATGTGCTGTCGTGGATTGGCTCGGGACATAGAGCTGTTATTGCGACGCAGGCAGAGTTACACTAGCAGTGGTCAATGCGCGGACAAGCCATGTCCGAGTCACGTGACTCGATGTGCTGTCGTGGATTGGCTCGGACATAGAGCTGTTATTGCGACGCAGGCAGAGTTACACTAGCAGTGGTCAATGCGCGGACAAGCCATGTCCGAGTCACGTGACTCGATGTGCTGTCGTGGATTGGCTCGGGACATAGAGCTGTTATTGCGACGCAGGCAGAGTTACACTAGCAGTGGTCAATGCGCGGACAAGCCATGTCCGAGTCACGTGACTCGATGTGCTGTCGTGGATTGGCTCGGGACATAGAGCTGTTATTGCGACGCAGGCAGAGTTACACTAGCAGTGGTCAATGCGCGAACAAGCCATGTCCGAGTCACGTGACTCGATGTGCTGTCGTGGATTGGCTCGGGACATAGAGCTGTTATTGCGACGCAGGCAGAGTTACACTAGCAGTGGTCAATGCGCGAACAAGCCATGTCCGAGTCACGTGACTCGATGTGCTGTCGTGGATTGGCTCGGGACATAGAGCTGTTATTGCGACGCAGGCAGAGTTACACTAGCAGTGGTCAATGCGCGGACAAGCCATGTCCGAGTCACGTGACTCGATGTGCTGTCGTGGATTGGCTCGGGACATAGAGCTGTTATTGCGACGCAGGCAGAGTTACACTAGCAGTGGTCAATGCGCGAACAAGCCATGTCCGAGTCACGTGACTCGATGTGCTGTCGTGGATTGGCTCGGGACATAGAGCTGTTATTGCGACGCAGGCAGAGTTACACTAGCAGTGGTCAATGCGCGGACAAGCCATGTCCGAGTCACGTGACTCGATGTGCTGTCGTGGATTGGCTCGGACATAGAGCTGTTATTGCGACGCAGGCAGAGTTACACTAGCAGTGGTCAATGCGCGGACAAGCCATGTCCGAGTCACGTGACTCGATGTGCTGTCGTGGATTGGCTCGGGACATAGAGCTGTTATTGCGACGCAGGCAGAGTTACACTAGCAGTGGTCAATGCGCGGACAAGCCATGTCCGAGTCAAGTTTATTCGACACTGAAAGCTATTCAACCATAACCTTAGATATTCCGATTTACTTTAAATTTTAGGGAATAATTTTTAATCATGCCATACGCAGCCCCAAGAAAAATTAAACACTTCTCTTGCCTAGTTTCTGAGCTAAATTTAGTTGTCTCCACTATGCTATCTTATGGCAGTCACATTAAATCATGTAATTTTTAAGCTATGAAGATATGTTTTTTGTATCAATAAATTTGAACATAATCAAAACAAACACATTTTTTATGGCATACATATGGACATGTTATCAAGAAAAAAATTGAAAACATTACCAACGTGTGCTATGCTAACAGCTAGAAATAAAAATCGATATGATTTTCCTATAACTCCCGGTTTACATTTTGTTCATTCTCTGATGAAATAAAATTGAAAACTCATTATAAGCGGGAGTTGAAAACTACATGACATTGAGTCTTGACAATAGTTTTTTGAAATAGTAATTTAAAGCAAAAAATATTTTGGTTATATCGATAGATACTTTTTTCTCTACTTCTTTTTACTTAATATTAGTCGCTCAACCAATGTAAAAATTATAATCTCGTTGTAATCGGACAGATTGCTGTTCGCATGCGCACGGCACTTACATGTCCATCGTAACGAGTTCAGTTCAAGTTCTATGAAATAACAGAAATTGTTGCGTACCTCAGTGTCTACAATCAAACACATTTTCATTAATTTACTTTTTCATTAATTTCCTGGCTAAAACTAGATGTTTATTCACTTAAAGCAGCATATTTGACAGATTGCACATGTTTTGATCACGGCCTTCTGAACAAGGCGTCAGAAGACTGTGATCTGCAGCCATCTTACTTCTACTAGCGATTCTATCGTCGTTCTCATGCCCGAATACTTTCAGTCATTCAATGCGCGAACAAGCAACTTCCCCAAAACATAACTTTTTAATGTTCACATTAATTTGCACCATTTGATATAAGTGTACATTTTCCACATTTCAGACTGACTATTTATATACTGCAATTTTTTTCAATTTCATCACATTTTTACACAAAAAAAGGTAGACATTTTTGACGTGTTTAGGAAATTCATTTATCTTATGATAAAAATAAAAAACTATGTAATTGATGAAATGTTCGGAGTCTCCTTTTGATTCAAAATGTATCTAAACTAAAGGCAAGTGTCCGACTTGTTGCATGTTCGCCTAGTGTAATCGCGCCTGCGTGCAACTGCAAGCCAAGTCGTCGCTTTGGCAACAAAACCAACAAACATCTCAGCAGACATGCGCCGTGATGGATGAAACTTGTTTCCACGCAACATGCTGGGATAGTTACAACACTCTTCTTCCTGATCTCTACACGAGACAAGGGGAACGGAATCTACATAAATGGCTCCATTTATCCACTTGGTCGCCATAAGACATAACATTGAGTCTGAAGAGTTATGAAGATCAGAGACTATGTTGTCCATATCTCATGCAAGATTCACATTCTCACTGGCACCTCCACCTCACATTCTCCATGGCACCTCCACCTCACATTCTCAATGGCTCTCCACCTCACATTCTCAATGGCACCTCCACCTCACATTCTCAATGGCACCTCCACCTCACATTCTCAATGGCTCTCCACCTCACATTCTCAATGGCACCTCCACCTCACACTCTCAATGGCACCTCCACCTCACATTCTCAATGGCTCTCCACCTCACATTCTCAATGGCACCTCCACCTCACATTCTCAATGGCTCCTCCACCTCACATTCTCAATGGCACCTCCACCTCACATTCTCCATGACACCTCCACCTCACATTCTCAATGGCTCTCCACCTCACATTCTCAATGGCACCTCCACCTCACATTCTCAATGGCACCTCCACCTTACATTCTCCATGGCACCTCCACCTCACATTCTCCATGACACCTCCACCTCACATTCTCAATGGCACCTCCGCCCCACATTCTCAATGGCACCTCCACCCCACATTCTCAATGGCACCTCCACCCCACATTCTCAATGGCACCTCCACCCCACATTCTCAATGTCACTTCCACCTCACATTCTCAATGGCACCTCCATCTCACATTCTCAATGGCACCTCCACCTCACATTCTCCATGGCACCTCCACCTCACATTCTCCATGACACCTCCACCTCACATTCTCAATGGCACCTCCACCTCACATTCTCAATGGCACCTCCACCTCACATTCTCAATGGCACCTCCATCTTACATTCTCAATGGCACCTCCACCTCACATTCTGCAATGGCACCTCCACCTCATTATCTCCATGGCACCTCCACCTCAAAATCTCAATCGCACCTCCACCTCACATTCTCAATCGCACCTCCACCTCACATTCTCAATCGCACCTCCACCTCACATTCTCAATGGCACCTCCACCTCACATTCTCCATGGCACCTCCACCTCAAAATCTCAATGGCACTTCCACCTCACATTCTCAATCGCACCTCCACCTCACATTCTCAATGGCACCTCCACCTCACATTCTCCATGGCACCTCCACCTCAAAATCTTAATGGCACTTCCACCTCACATTCTCAATGGCACCTCCACCTCACATTCTCAATCGCACCTCCACCTCACATTCTCAATGGCACCTCCACCTCACATTCTGCAATGGCACCTCCACCTCACATTCTCAATCGCACCTCCGCCCCACATTCTCAATGGCACCTCCACCTCACATTCTCATCAGCATCTGTATTTTACTTCTCCATGGGTCCAAATTTACATGTCAGTCTCCATTTTTTAAGCGATTTTTCGTATCGATTGTTGGCACTCTCTTGTGTTTTCGTAGGCAATGAATATGCCAAACCAATTCAACCATAGATTTGAAATTTTGCACACTCACTAATGTCATAAGAGCGGCCACCAATAGTTTTTTTAACGAAATTTGAAAATTAATAATGGCGCCGTTTGAACGATCAACGTCAAATCTGCATGCGGTCAATATTATTTCACTTGCAGTACGAAGGCTCGCTAATCAACGCGTTACACAGAGCGTTTTCCTTACGTCTGTAAATATTGTACATTATAGACGACACTCCGGCCTCCAACTACGCAATGGTACAAATCAACAGGAGATGTGCAAAGTAAATGTTTGGTTGTTTGAGTAAGATCTTCGCCAATTAATTTAAAAAATGGCAAGTACACAGAATAAAAACAAACATCAGTTAAATCAGATATAGAAGATATAGAAAGACATAGAACAGGTACCCAGAGTACTATACATGAGGAGCAGGGATGACAAACAAATCTCTGTGAGAAAAAAATGGTAATAAAAGAAAGTATGTTTTTAATTAAGCGAAAGAATAATAAACGTGTGTGCCTATTTTGGGAAGAACATCTTTCAATCGCCATTAAACCCTTTTTTCTGTGAAAAAATGCATCCTCCGTAAATTATCAAACTTTTAACAATATCATTTTTCAACCTAAATCTTCAAGAAAAATTTCGTCTTTACTGCTTATTCTTCAAAATATTGTGTTCGCTTCTGTATACGTCAGAGGTAGAAGGGCGGAAGTCCATTCAACTATTTCCGAGGTGAGCTCAAAAATTCTGTGTTCATCCAATCATATTTGTAATGGTGACGAGTCATTTTGTAAGAGAAACTGATTGCATCATTACAAAAGCGTGCACGAGAGACTGCACTTCCGCCCTTCTACCTCTGCGTCACAGACAGAGAGGACAGGAGTCGACCCCGGGTCTCTGGATGAGATGAAGTGTATCTGCAAGAACACGGTGTTGACCGTGAAAAAGTCTTGTCTTCTGTGTCGAACATTTCTCGTTGCCTCGACGCATTGTATTGCTGTTGACACCTCCTTGAGAATATGCAAATGAGACGCGGCTTCCTGCGACCGCCAAGTGCCCGGTAGCAGTCACGTGACACTGTGTAGGCCTAGTGGGAGTCACGTGACACTGTGCAGGCCTAGTTGCAGCACCCTACACTCCGTGGACACATCACAACAAACACATTCTGCAGAAATGTCCAATGATCCACTAATGGAGGGGCCCATGATGCAACAATATACTTGCTAGAGCGTAGAGATAGTTACACCCGAAGGGGCCATAGTGTCGATATCAACGTACGATATCAAGCTAAAAATTTCAAATTTTATTGAAGATATATTCAAATCAATTGTGTAAAAATTTCAATCCATTTAAATGAATGGAACGAAAGTTATGGAATCTTCAAGTTGATTGTAAAATCAGAATATGTAGATCATCTCTAAACTTTTATTACACGCGTTATAAAATTGTTTTTTTTTACCTCTATTCTGTTTTCAAGCTCAACTTCAAGATTCCATTACAGATTACTTTCGTTACATATATTGATATTGACTGAAATTTTTACACAATCAATATTAATCTATTTTGAATAAAATTTGAAATTGTATCGTCAGTAGTTATGAAGAAACAGCGTCCCGGGCAATGGACGTTTTCTGAATGTGCGCTTTTTGAGCTCCGTATAATCGATTTTTGACAATCAAATTTTAGCAGGTGTTACTTTTTTTCTACAATAGTCATGTTTTTGAAACTTTCACACATTAAACCTTAGTATGTTATTGATATTATGTTAAATTTTCAGCCCGATGTGTTTAGTAGTTTCGTCACAGCGATGTCTCGCCCATTGTGCGTTTTTTTTAGCCACAATTTTTTTTTCAAGTTGTGACCATTGTAGTTTGATTGTAATTCTGAAAGAAGAGAGACCAAATTTCTTGCCAAATTAATCGAAAGTGACATATACTTGGTTATTTTGTTTTTCGTGGTCTTCCCACCCACGCGCAAGCCAGCTTTATGTGGGATTATTTTAATGTATTTAAATGAACCCATCGACAGCTTTACTTCAGTAGAATGTACCTAAACACCTATCAGTTTCATCTTAGACTAACCAATCCTTAGTCTTATGTTTTATTAAACAACAACGAATGTAAAGTTTATTGTCCAAGTGTTGTATATTAAAATGTAGGTATTAAGTAAGTGATTATGTAAAATATAATCATTGAAGTGAATAACAAATATATTCATTGTGTTTAATACTCTGTTTTGAATAAACTTAATGCCATGAAGATGAGCTATTAACTGTTTATTGTGTTCAGATGGAACAAAGTTGCAGGCTGTGGGAATATTCTGGAGTTGCATTCGTCGATTTTGTGGGACAAAAGAACAATTAGTTCTATGAGTATAACTAGGAAAACGCTCAGTGTAACGCGTTGGTGAGCGAGCACGGAGAAGTGCAAATTCTCGAACCGGAAATGCGTACACAAGCACAGAAAACATATACATCCATATTGAATTGAAATATGATCACTCAATCAACACAACATATTATGCTTTTCATTGAAACTTGAAAATAACATCTAAGCATCCTGGTAAATATAGCAAATCAGATGCAATTCAAGTGGCACTGGAAAACATTCATTTTGATACTTCATTACTGACTGATATGAAAAATGTAAATAAGTTCATACGTTCTTAACTGATTGGGATGAAATTTTGTAAAATAAGAGACAATGTTGGTCTTAATGATCATGCAAAATATGAGTTTGATCTGAATTATCGAAGACCGTTTTCATTTTTCAGCCTATCAGGAGATATTTATTTAAATTTTAACCAATGAATGGATTTCAAAAAAATTATGGTCTTCAAACAGAGAAGGTTGGCTTTACATGTGTGCAAAATTTCAGCTCGATCAAAGAAAAACTCTGACCTGTATAGCCAAAATATGAATTTGATCAGATTTATCGAAGACCATTTTCATTTTTCAACCTATCAGGAGATGTTTATTTCAATTTTAACCAATGAATGGATTTAAAAAAAATTGGGGCCTGCAAACAGAAAAGGTTGTCTCTACATGAGTGCAAAATTTCAGATCGATAGAAGAAAAACTCTGACCTGTACAGCCTCACCCAACAGAAAAAAAACAAAAAAACAAAAAAACAGAGGTCCGTGCCAAATGAGCAAAAAGGAGACGCTCGCTTCGCTCGCTCAATGAAAGAAGGAAGAATGGAATCATTCAATGCATGTTAGTTTGGAACCATCAATTTCTCTTTAAACTTCTTTGATATTGTCTGAGCTTTTGGGACGGTGAAGGTATGTTTTGATTGTGTTGTGTGTGCATAAGGAAGTGATGAGTCCGAGGCTGCGTGAAACATGTTGGCGGGAGTTGTGGGGCCATCTCCCGGGACCTTGTTCATCCTCACTGTCGGACTCTGATAGTCCGAGGCTGGGTGAAACATGTTGGCGGGCGTCGTGGGGCCATCTCCCGCGATCTCTCCAGCATCACTCCCGCACTGGATTTGTGTGCAGATAGCGGATGTCTGGACCAATCAGCGCCACGCGTCACGCATTGCATTCACACGCACGCTTGCAATTAACACACGCATTCATGCGTGATCAGCGTCATCGAATTACACATACAATAGGACAAATAATCCATTGTGTGGAACTACAAATATATTGTAGTGGCTCCAATTAACATTATTGTGGTGGAAGTCATGAGTACACATAACTTTGATTTCATAGAAACAATGCAGTTTTAGTCACGCAATTCTAAAGCCTGTGACCCCCTCCCCCCTCCCCATCCTGCCCCTCCCCCAATTAACCGAAGATGAAAAGAACTTGGGTTTTTAAAATTACGTGGACAATGTTTAGACTAGTTTTAGACCCGGTTTAGACTAAACTTATTTTTCTATCAAACTCTTGTATTCTAGATGTAGAACAGAGCAAAATTAATTAAATTTTACATATTTTCTGTATTCATAATAATTAAAGATTATAATCTTCAGATATCCTGGCTCAATATTTACTCCACTCTTTTGTTACTTTGGGGGGTAGTTCTGATACCTACACATTTTCTGGGAATGCTAGGTATTGAGAATATTTAAGAAATAATGACAGAAAAAAGTGTTTTTCTTCAAATATTTCATGAAAAATATGAAAAATATAATTTTTTTCCTTTAAATATTTCTTAAATTATCTCAATAGCATTCTCAGAAAAATAAGTATCAAAACTACCTCCCAAAGTTGCAAAACTGGAGTAAATAATGAGCCTATAGGATGAAGCCTGCTTTTTTAGGAAAATTTGACGCTGCCGTCAGTTGTTCTAAAATATGATAATTTTGAATTTCAATATAAATTGTATACGAATCTTTCGTGAAGAGATATGTGTATAAAAGTGATACAAATTGAGCTGAAATTAAATATTGTTTTACTCGGTTTTACCTGAGGAACTAAATAAGTATTTAGAAAAATACACGCAAAAGTAATTAAATAAAACCTGTCATACATATAAAATAAAACTAAACGAGCCGAGTGAAACAAATGCAGAGCAATCATGATCGAACAATGCTGCAAAGCGGCTGTGATGGCTGTAAGATTGTCCGAGGGTCTGGACTGACCAGGGCATGTAAATCCCTGCCATGAAGCCTATTAGCTGCGTATTGGAACTATCGGCTATCGGACACGGGAAGACAGGGATAATGATCCCGCAGGAAAGCTCAAGGCAACATTACACTAGCAGAATCAGGGAACAGCATGTATATAACAGAAACAATCATTCACTTTATGATGAGTATGAAAATCACACATGTCCCCCCCCCCCTTCCCTAATCTCCCGCCACTCCACCAACAATAGAAAATGTTGTTACTAAAATGAAAAATTACTTTCGGGAATCGGATATGGAGAGAAAATTAATATTATGGAATTGGTAAGAATTACAAAAATTACGCCCATTCATAAACGTCTGCACAAATAAAGCTCAAAATTGTAAAATTGTATTGTTGTATTGTATGGTCATACGTATGTGACTTGAGTTATTGTACCCGATTTATTTTCAGATTATATCAAAATAACAAACCTACGACATTTATGGTTAAATAATCGTACCTAACACTTTAAGAAGGTGTCATAAAGTACTCCAGTATGTGGCATTATTTAGTCTATTAAGCTGTCGCTACTCTCCGATTTTTTTTTAAATTCTATAATTGTGAAGATAAATGTCAAAACTTGCTTTGATGGTTCGTGCTATTCCCGTTCGCTTATACCCTGGCCCCTTAAAGGGGCTATTGCGTGACGTAACACGGGACTTGAAAGCCGCTATCAACTAACTGTCCGGCTTGACCGATCTGGAATCTGTACGGGAGTGACAAGGGGAGGAGATTAGCTGACTTACAGGGCAGAGGGAGAGCAGACTTCATTGTTAGACACAGGGATCAACATTTACATGATCCTGGGGGAGGAGATTCCAATCCCACTTTCAAACACTTTCAACCACTTACAAGGACAGGGAAATGTTTATATCGAAGAACTTATCGCAAAGTTCATGGGTCAATTATTTCAATCCCGAAATATTATTAAATTCAACTAATAGAGTACCTGCATTAGACCTGGATGTAACAGACCCCAATCTTGTTTATTTCACTGGTGTACAGGTAATTTTTCAATAGTTAAATCGTATTTTAAACATAGTTCAGTAAGGAAGAAATACAGAAATTGTATGAAATAAAATAAGGAAATGTATTCAAGGAAGATATTGGTTATTTATTATTTTATACTGAAATCATCTGTGCACCAGTGAGATTTTGGTCAGCTGTGACATCTAGTACACTCTATTGTATTATAATTTGTATAAATAATGAGAGTTATAATAAATTGCCTTCAAATATCTTCGATTAGACTTATTAGGTACTACCAGTTATCTGTTTGATTTTTAATATAGAAAATTATAAAGTACCTAAAAATTATTTTGTTTTCATCAAATTTCTGACAAAATAAAGTCTGCAACTGTAAAATGTTTTTGTTTGTATGAATGAAATATTCTTTGCCGCAGCTTTGGCAGCGGTCTGACACCCGGGTTCGAGCCCCGACAAGTGTCACGTGACCGCGTGACCCACGTGACCTTGCGCAGCAGGAAGAGAGTGACACGGAGGCGCGCCTGCGCACTGCATTCCTCGAATCTTGGCAGCTCGCCAGCACATTCAGAACATTGGGAGAGACATTTGACAATCACAAGATGCAGTCTCTACCTGCATAATCATGGCCAAATATCACTCGCATTTGTATGAGCATGTGTTCAGAACATTGGGAGAGACATTTGACAATCACAAGATGCAGTCTATACCTGCATAATCATGGCCAAATATCACTCGCATTTGTATGAGCATGTGTTCAGAACATTGGGAGAGACATTTGACAATCACAAGATGCAGTCTATACCTGCATAATCATGGCCAAATATCACTCGCATTTGTATGAGCATGTGTTCAGAACATTGGGAGAGACATTTGACAATCACAAGATGCAGTCTCTACCTGCATAATCATGGCCAAATATCACTCGCATTTGTATGAGCATGTGTTCAGAACATTGTGAGAGACATTTGACAATCACAAGATGCAGTCTATACCTGCATAATCATGGCCAAATATCACTCGGATTTGTATGAGCATGTGTTCAGAACATTGGGAGAGACATTTGACAATCACAAGATGCAGTCTCTACCTGCATAATCATGGCCAAATATCACTCGCATTTGTATGAGCATGTGTTCAGAACATTGGGAGAGACATTTGACAATCACAAGATGCAGTCACTACTTGCATAATCATGGCCAAATATCACTCGCATTTATATGAGCATGTGTTCAGAACATTGGGAGAGACATTTGACAATCACAAGATGCAGTCTTGTACCTGCATAATCATGGCCAATATCACTCGCATTTGTATGAGCATGTGTTCAGAACATTGGGAGAGACATTTGACAATCACAAGATGCAGTCTATACCTGCATAATCATGGCCAAATATCACTCGCATTTGTATGAGCATGTGTTCAGAACATTGGGAGAGACATTTGACAATCACAAGATGCAGTCTATACCTGCATAATCATGGCCAAATATCACTCGCATTTGTATGAGCATGTGTTCAGAACATTGGGAGAGACATTTGACAATCACAAGATGCAGTCTATACCTGCATAATCATGGCCAAATATCACTCGCATTTGTATGAGCATGTGTTCAGAACATTGGGAGAGACATTTGACAATCACAAGATGCAGTCTATACCTGCATAATCATGGCCAAATATCACTCGCATTTGTATGAGCATGTGTTCAGAACATTGGGAGAGACATTTGACAATCACAAGATGCAGTCTATACCTGCATAATCATGGCCAAATATCACTCGCATTTGTATGAGCATGTGTTCAGAACATTGGGAGAGACATTTGACAATCACAAGATGCAGTCTATACCTGCATAATCATGGCCAAATATCACTCGCATTTGTATGAGCATGTGTTCAGAACATTGGGAGAGACATTTGACAATCACAAGATGCAGTCTATACCTGCATAATCATGGCCAAATATCACTCGCATTTGTATGAGCATGTGTTCAGAACATTGGGAGAGACATTTGACAATCACAAGATGCAGTCTATACCTGCATAATCATGGCCAAATATCACTCGCATTTGTATGAGCATGTGTTCAGAACATTGGGAGAGACATTTGACAATCACAAGATGCAGTCTATACCTGCATAATCATGGCCAATATCACTCGCATTTGTATGAGCATGTGTTCAGAACATTGGGAGAGACATTTGACAATCACAAGATGCAGTCTATACCTGCATAATCATGGCCAAATATCACTCGCATTTGTATGAGCATGTGTTCAGAACATTGGGAGAGACATTTGACAATCACAAGATGCAGTCTATACCTGCATAATCATGGCCAAATATCACTCGCATTTGTATGAGCATGTGTTCAGAACATTGGGAGAGACATTTGACAATCACAAGATGCAGTCTATACCTGCATAATCATGGCCAAATATCACTCGCATTTGTATGAGCATGTGTTCAGAACATTGGGAGAGACATTTGACAATCACAAGATGCAGTCTATACCTGCATAATCATGGCCAAATATCACTCGCATTTGTATGAGCATGTGTTCAGAACATTGGGAGAGACATTTGACAATCACAAGATGCAGTCTATACCTGCATAATCATGGCCAAATATCACTCGCATTTGTATGAGCATGTGTTCAGAACATTGGGAGAGACATTTGACAATCACAAGATGCAGTCTATACCTGCATAATCATGGCCAAATATCACTCGCATTTGTATGAGCATGTGTTCAGAACATTGGGAGAGACATTTGACAATCACAAGATGCAGTCTATACCTGCATAATCATGGCCAAATATCACTCGCATTTGTATGAGCATGTGTTTTATGTGTATCATCTCATCACAAGAATCAACGAAATGGACTTCTGCCCTTCTACCTCACAGACTGTATGTTAAACGAAAAGAGGGAAGAATAAAATGTCTATGGCACATACTACACATTTCTTTAAAAAAAAAATGACAATGACATTTCCAAAGGTATTTTGTTACTAGGGCTAGGATGTTTATGACATATCCTTTTTTAATCTTTTGTTCAGACACGTCTAAAAATGATACACAAATATGTTTCATGTGTTCCTGATTTCAAAAATAACTGTTTTTTTTTGCCTGAAAATGCCCTTTTCTCAACATTTTATGAATTCAGTCCTTTTCTTACTAATTTAATGTCTTTTTGGCCTTTTTGAAATTATTGGGGATAAATATCAAATATTTGTTTCAAATTACAAATAAAATTGTTGTCTTCACAAAATGTCCATCCTCCACTTGGATGACCAACAAAACAATGATACTTGACACATTGACAAATTTATACAATAATTTAAGTTCATTTTAATATCTTACTCCAAATTCAACTCCTAAAACCAATAAATATAATAATATGTTGACGAATATTACAAACCATACCATTTCATTGGACCTTTTTTAAAGATTTTATGGTCCTTTTTTAATAGTTTTAAGGTTCTATTTGCCTACCATTTTGGACGTTTCATCATAGGTCCTAAACATACTAGCCCTAACTATGAACTGTAACTGCCATATTTACTTTCCTTAGATTCCTAATTAACTTGACGTCGATCAATTCCTTATCTTCTAATTCCTTCCAGCCTGTCAATATACGTGGTGTCGCTACAGGCCACTGGTTCGACCCCGCCTGTTCACCCCCTCCCCCCCACCCCCTGCTAATTCAAGCCTCATCGCAGACAAGATTGCAGACCTCCTCGACCATGAAAGTTAAACGATTCTTCCTCGCGTCGCGCTCAGTTGAAGAAACGAACTCGCCGAATTAGACAAAAACGAACACCGAACTTTTTATGTTCTTTTAAAGTCGTCCACCCCACACCGAGACAAAAAAAACCACCCCTATGTCATTTACAGAAACCGTTCTTACATGTCCCTCAAGGAAAATTAAAATCTCCCCTTTTCTAATTTTTTTTTCTTCCCCTTTTATTGTCTTGTGCGTACGGAGTATCTAGTCAGCATATGCCTTGTCATATACTATGCGTTACTTTGCATAGAACTTGCCGTGGGGGACAAACCACGTGACACAGGCAGATAACTCGGTGGCAAGATCACAAACTCGATACATTATTGACAGGAAAGTGAGGCTGAGATAGTGCACTTTAACATTGATATTGCTGGAAGCAAATGATAAAGGAGCAGTTACAAGCATTGTCATCATGGCTTCAGTTGTTTTAAAACATTCCACCACATTGACCTGAAAGTAGAAATAAGTTTCGAGTTTGTTTTTATTTTTCATTACCTACAGTAAATGATTGCAGATATTTGAGTTATTTTACCCCTAAAATAAGAATATGTTTCAGAACAACTACTTATAAATGGCATGCAATTCTATAAAGGTAGAACGAAGATTTTCAGGCGAAAATTACCTTTTATATTCTTATAACATTTTAAAACACTAAAACAAAGCTAATTATAGTAACTAAAATTAAATTAGTCAATTCTAAGTTGAGTTTGAGTAAGTTGCTAACTGATGTATTTTGGTAACAATTGTTATGGTTGTAGAGTAGTCAAAGGATTGGGATGGATTTTGGGAAGACTGGCATTGGTGATCCGTTATAACTTTGCTCCTCTATGGTTTTAGCGGTTTTAGTCAGCATAAACCAGGGAAGTCGGTGGAGGAGCCGGCGTGGACATGGCACCTCCACCATGATAGTCATTAACCAATACAATGTCAACAGCTGGAAACATATCTCAGCTCTTCAGGTGCAATTTCAAACGAAATTTCATCCCATCAAAATATATTTGATGGGCCCAAAAGATGAAATAATGCTTTTTCTTCCTACACGAAGTACCTAATATTTGTTGAGCGAGCGACTCCTTTTGACTCTTTTGACACCGACCTCTGATTTTTTTGTCTGCTACCTGGAGCAAAAGAAGAAACACCGTTTCACCTAGGTTTCACCGATCGATCTGAAATTTTGCACACATGTTCGAACCACCTTTTCTGTTTAAAGACTTTTTTGAAACTGTTCATTTTGAAAAATGAAAATGGTCTTCGATAAATCTGATCAAACTCATATTTTGCATGGTCATTAAGACCAACATTGACTCTTATTTTACAAAATGTGCAGCTCAATAAGTCAAGAACGTCTGCACATATTGACAGTTTTAATATATGTCAGTAATGAAGTAACGAAATGAATGATTTTCCACTGCAACTGAATCTGACTTGCTTTGTAACAGAGTGTTTAGATGGTTATATAGAAAACCGTATTCATTGAGTGGATTATAATATTTCAATTCAATATGAATGTATAAGTTTTCTGTATGTTTGGTACGATATTCCGGTTGGATAATTTGCACGTACCCGTGCTCGCTCATCAACGCGTTACACTGAGCATTTTATTAGTTTTTTTTTAAATGGCCATACATTCAATACTTTACAAGAAATCAATGATAACACTTTCTGGAGCTAAGTCATATTTCTACTTCTGCTTCTTATTTCGGCTGCTTTATGCTTGGAGTAAAACGCCTATGTATCGACTAGGCTTTTACGACGCTATGATTATGAATCTGAATCATGTGAAATACAGTTGGAGTGCTGAGTGCGGGGGAGTGGTGGGGGGGGGGGGGGGGGGGGGGGGGAGCACGTGGGCCTGGCTACTCGTGCGAGCTGGAGACATGGTTTGGGCCTTAGCAGTGGTGACGTCACTCAATCATAGCCCATAACCTCACTTCACTCCAGGCACAGTGTTTGAGAGGTAAGCTGGAGGTTAGTGAGCAGCTAAGGAAAACGCTCTATGTAACGCGTTGAATATGTGTGGGAATGTTGCTGATCTATACAAACATGCGTCAAAGGAGCAGTGGTCGTTTTGTCTTTGAATATCCGTAAAATATTTTGTAATTCTTGATAGATTTGTCTGAAAATTGGTAAAAACACTTACAAAATTGGTCCCAATGACCATGCGAAATTTGAAATTGATCGGTCAAACGGTTCCATTCTTAATTTTCAACCAATCACGACGTCGTTCAAAAACAATTTATACGAGACAGCTATTATATCATTAGTGGACGTGCACAATTTCAGATCGATTTTTCGAACGGTGTGACCTAGCTGGCGAAAACACAAACAAGCAATGAAAGTACCTAGATACGCTAATACAAGGTGACGCTAAGTGGAGCAACATATAAGTCCAGACTGTGCCAAGTATTGCCTATGAAGATTGCGTCACCACATCTTAGCGTCATGGCAGAATAATTCACAACATTGGCACTGAGATTAGTTACCCATCTGTAAGATCCAGTAGGCCGCAAAGTGTAATTGTAAGTGCCGGTGTTCAATAGCACGGCATGGCTTTGGGGCTTGGTTTGCACATTGACAATCGCTTTGCTGGGATTGGCCACTACTTTAACGACTGCACTGTATGCTTTCGTCGATGTTCAAGGCAGCACGGTTATACCATATTCTGACTTGATAAATACATATTATTAATTCTGTTTACAAACAGATCGTAACTACACATTTAAAATACCAGCACATAAGAAGCATATTGTCGTCCTGTGTCAGGTTTCCCCGCAATCTGGTAAAATGTAAGACGATCTCAGCCGGACGCGTGAAGAATATAACCTTGACACATCACGTTACCACGAGGCGGCGCGCTTTGCCATTATAAATCGACGACTGTGTTTCCTATCCCTAACAATAAGCGATTGTCAATAGTCAGCACGGCACGGCAGATGTAGCTGGGAACCGCAACGGCACGGCACGGCACGGCGTGGGTGTAGTAACCATATGATTACGATGCGCAGGAACAAGGCGCAGGTAATTGAGCCCAGCCAAGCACTGCGCATGATCACTATGCATTATGAAGACGAGGTATTTGATTACGACCAACTACTCCCAAATTACGTGCGAGTCCGACTGGACGCAACCTGTGGTTACGCGAGTTTATTATTAGGTAGTTGCGAGACGGACCGCCCACATTCATGAACAACACTTTTTTATTTGCCGAGTGATTGCTGGGGTTTGGCTCAGGGAATCCGTTTTTCAAATGAAACTTCATGATACTGAAATTTGAGTAAGGTATTTAAGAACAACCCCTTTTTAGGTCTTCTTTTATTGCAATTAACTACCTGTTGTACCAAGAGGAGAGGAATGGAATCCAAATAGAAAGGCTCCATCGATTGGGATTTTCATGAGAAAAGAATCCACATAAAAGTCGCTTGTACACAACAGGTTGTTTGTAAGTGGTTTAACTTTGAGGTAAAGCTCAAATGGGAGCTCATTGGGATTTATGTAAATCCCAATCCCAATAAATATAAGTTTTTGATGCATCTTTCTCTTGCAGATGTAACACGCATTCATTCATATTTCTGTTCTTTTCAGTTTCAAAATTATACGGACAAAATGTTTACGATAATTATACCTACTAATATTTTTGTAATCCGATGCCTCAGTATAGTTTACAACTAGAAAACATACTCAAATGTGAAAAGAAGGTTTGGTTTTAAATTTTGGGTCATTAACAAATCCTGAAAAAAACAGGATTCCAAAAAACAGGTGGTCCAAAAAACATTTTTCATCATTGTGAAGAGCATTAGAATAAAACATGGTTGGATATCTTACTGCTGTTTTAGCTGCATGGAAGGGTAACAAACCATGTCTGGCTAGACCTGTATTGTTATGTTTTGGCTGCATGGAAGGGCAACAATGTCTGGCTAGACATGTATTGTTATGTTTTGGCTGCATGGAAGGGTAACAATATCTGGCTAGACCTGTATTGTTATGTTTTGGCTGCATGGAAGGGTAACAATGTCTGGCTAGACCTGTATTGTTATGTTTTGGCTGCATGGAAGGGTAACAATGTCTGGCTAGACCTGTATCGTTATGTTTTGGCTGCATGGAAGGGTAACAATGTCTGGCTAGACCTGTATCGTTATGTTTTGGCTGCATGTAAGGGCAACAATGTCTGGCTAGACCTGTATTGTTATGTTTTGGCTGCATGGAAGGGCAACAATGTCTGGCTAGACCTGTATTGTTATGTTTTGGCTGCATGGAAGGGCAACAATGTCTGGCTAGACCTGTATTGTTATGTTTTGGCTGCATGGAAGGGCAACAATATCTGGCTAGACCTGTATTGTTATGTTTTGGCTGCATGGAAGGGTAACAATGTCTGGCTAGACCTGTATTGTTATGTTTTGGCTGCATGGAAGGGTAACAATGTCTGGCTAGACCTGTATTGTTATGTTTTGGCTGCATGGAAGGGCAACAATGTCTGGCTAGACCTGTATTGTTATGTTTTGGCTGCATGGAAGGGTAACAATGTCTGGCTAGACCTGTATTGTTATGTTTTGGCTGCATGGAAGGGTAACAATGTCTGGCTAGACCTGTATTGTTATGTTTTGGCTGCATGGAAGGGCAACAATGTCTGGCTAGACCTGTATTGTTATGTTTTGGCTGCATGGAAGGGCAACAATGTCTGGCTAGACCTGTATTGTTATGTTTTGGCTGCATGGAAGGGCAACAATGTCTGGCTAGACCTGTATTGTTATGTTTTGGCTGCATGGAAGGGCAACAATGTCTGGCTAGACCTGTATTGTTATGTTTTGGCTGCATGGAAGGGTAACAATGTCTGGCTAGACCTGTATCGTTATGTTTTGGCTGCATGGAAGGGTAACAATGTCTGGCTAGACCTGTATCGTTATGTTTTGGCTGCATGGAAGGGTAACAATGTCTGGCTAGACCTGTATTGTTATGTTTTGGCTGCATGGAAGGGCAACAATGTCTGGCTAGACCTGTATTGTTATGTTTTGGCTGCATGGAAGGGCAACAATGTCTGGCTAGACCTGTATTGTTATGTTTTGGCTGCATGGAAGGGCAACAATGTCTGGCTAGACCTGTATCGTTATGTTTTGGCTGCATGGAAGGGCAACAATGTCTGGCTAGACATGTATTGTTATGTTTTGGCTGCATGGAAGGGTAACAATGTCTGGCTAGACATGTATTGTTATGTTTTGGCTGCATGGAAGGGTAACATAGTCTGGCTAGACATGTATTGTTATGTTTTGGCTGCATGGAAGGGTAACAATGTCTGGCTAGACCTGTATTGTTATGTTTTGGCTGCATGGAAGGGCAACAATGTCTGGCTAGACCTGTATTGTTATGTTTTGGCTGCATGGAAGGGCAACAATGTCTGGCTAGACCTGTATTGTTATGTTTTGGCTGCATGGAAGGGTAACAATGTCTGGCTAGACCTGTATTGTTATGTTTTGGCTGCATGGAAGGGTAACAATGTCTGGCTAGACCTGTATTGTTATGTTTTGGCTGCATGGAAGGGCAACAATGTCTGGCTAGACCTGTATTGTTATGTTTTGGCTGCATGGAAGGGTAACAATGTCTGGCTAGACCTGTATTGTTATGTTTTGGCTGCATGGAAGGGTAACAATGTCTGGCTAGACCTGTATCGTTATGTTTTGGCTGCATGGAAGGGCAACAATGTCTGGCTAACAATGTCTGTGGTTGCAGGAGTGTGTTATTACGCAAGCGCCACTTTGCTCTAACTCGGGGTGGATCCAGACTCTGGTAAACAACAACCTGTGATTCAACGCCGAGAAACCACAAGTATTCGTGCCAGCCGTTTCCTTGTCGTTCTCAGAACCATTTCATTCCCAACCACATCTCAAATGCCCGTAGAGCTTATAACTGACATAATACTTAATTATGTTTTTCATATTTTGTGCAAGAAGAGTGTTCATCCAATTTTATTCTCAATTCTTTTTACTTCGATTTGATTGCCCTTGATTTTTTAAAGGTACATTTTTATTTTCGAGGCTTATTTTTCAAAGTGTAAACTGAATTTTTCTGTCACTAACCCTTCGATTTGTGAGGTTATCACACAAGCGTAATTTATATTTGATCTAACTATCATAATATTTGTATAGTTTCATATAGGTACCTGAAAAATATACAATTTGACAAATAATGTCAAATGATTATTGAGCGAGCGAAGCGAGCGTCTCCTTTTGGCTCTTTTGGCACGGACCTCTGTTTTTTTTGTTTTTTTCTGTTAATAGCCGATACACAGGTTGCACTGTTTCAGTGATCGATCTGAAATTTTGCACACATGTAAAACCAACCTTCTCTGTTTGCAGACCCTAATTTTTTTGAAATCCATGCATTGGTTAAAATTTAAATAAATATCTCCTGATAGGCTGAAAAATGAAAACAGCCTTCGATAATTCTGATCAAACTCATATTTTGGCTATACAGGTCAGAGTTTTTCTTCGATCGAGCTGAAATTTTGCACACATGTAAACCCAACCTTATCTGTTTGCAGGCCCTAATTATATTTGAAATCCATTAATTGGTTAAAATTTAAATAAATATCTCCTGATAGGCTGAGAAATGAAAACGGTCTTCGATAATTCAGATCAAACTCATATTTTGCATGATCATTAAGACCAACATTGTCTCTTATTTTACAAAATGTCATCCCAATCAGTTAAGAACGTATGAACTTATTGATATTTTTAATATCTGTCAGATATTTGACAGATATTCCAACCTGTTGGTTGGAGCCCGAGCAGCGATCCCTTCATTCTTCACCGACTTCCTCAAGCGCGTAGGCATTTCATTATCATTGTTAGATTTAATTGTTCCATCTGTTTTAAAATCTTCTATTTGCATTCTTCATAATCACCTTTATAATAATAGTTTTTAGTATTGTATAGAAAGTAATTGTAAATATCAATATTTTTATTTTAAAACTAATTAACTTCATTCATAAATATTTCATTAGTTATTAATTTTAATGTATTTTATATTGATAAGTAAGCTGGATCTCAATGGTCAACCATGTATTGTGGACAGCAGTCAATAAAATTTGAATTTCTCTTTCCAGGGCCACTTGAATTGAATCTGATTTGCTATATTTACCAGCTATTTTCAAGAAAATTTACCAGCTATTTTCAAGTTTCGATGAAAAGCATTAAATACTTTTATGTTGATTTAGTGATCATATTTTTATTCAATATGGATGTAGGTATATGTTTTCTGTGCGTTGTGTACGCATTTCCGGTTCGAGTATTTGCACTTACCCGTGCTCGCTCATCAACGCGTCACACTGAGCGTTTTCCTAGTAATATTAAGTATCTCTGCATGGAAGTCAGAAACATTCTACTAATTCTGATGGAACTCTCTGAAACTGCAAGTGTAGTTTGGTCTTGTTTAGGCAAGACAATGTAAGTGTAGTTTGTAACTAAGAGTAGGATGGCCTCGGATGTTGTCTTTTTATCTTCAGATTAAATCTCTAGTTCAATTTCATAGATGAAATCAACGTTTTAACAAAACCGCCACCGAAGTCTGGTAAGAAAAGTTATTGACCAATTTAAATCATTGCCGGTTCCTTCGTCTTAACCCTTAGGCAGGACACACACCCTTAAATCACCGGCATTAGAAGAATACTTGATTCCCAGACCGATGAAGATGTTCATTGAATCACAGCAATTACACACATATTTGCATACAATTACTGCCGATCTAAGTTCTCAACAACTTACAAGTAAACTCATTCAGTATCCAATTAAAAGATTGCAATTACGTATAAAGTTATGTTATTTGTAAAATAATACCACTTGTTGATTACAATACCATGAAAATATTGTAAGGGCCAGTCTTTCAATACTTTGCTGAATCCAGTAATTAAGTTAACACAGTCATTCTAGGAATGTAATTGGTTGTTGCGATGACAATACAGTCCTAATCAACCGTTTAAAAGTTAGCAGAGTGTTGAAAGCCCTAAATTTCCAATATTTCCAATAAGTACTCGTGAAAAATATACCCGAAGAATAAATGTATTTTGTTTTTATTTATTTACATATTAAATGGGATTTATCCTGGTTTTATGACCAGAGTTTGAGCCAAACGTTAACACTTTCAGGACGAATAACAGGACGAAATATCCCACCGAACATGTAAATAATAACTTTAATCCTGTAAATTTAAAATTAGTAATTTTCATACATTTTATAATATATTTTTATGGTATTTCTTCACATGAAAAAATTTATAAATTTTTATTCAATATTGTAACATTTCAAATGATGTAATTTGTATAATTCTTCGCCATGACCCGGTGCTGTGGTCTGCAACGTTGGAAATGAATGTGTTCTGTGTCTTGGTCGGGACTGTACGCGCTCGTCTGTGGTGTGTTATTATCGATACTCCTTCATCTCGATAAGTCGAGCTTTAGTCTCGATCTTGTCGATCGCTACCGGGCTATTCGACGAGCACGAGCATGCAATTAGTTGAGCCGTCTTTCTGTGAGATCCTGCCGCCTCTACCTGCCGGGCCCTCGCTCTACCTGCCGGGCCCTCGCCTCTACATGCCGGGCCCTCGTCGCTACATGCCGGGCCCTCACCTCTACATGCCGGGCCCTTGCCTCTACCTGCCGGGCCCTCGCCTCTACATGCAGGGCCCTCGCCTCTACATGCCGGGCCCTCGTCGCTACATGCCGGGCCCTCGCCTCTACCTGCCGGGCCCTCGCCTCTACCTGCCGGGCCCTCGCCTCTACCTGCCGGGCCCTCGCTTCTACATGCCGAGCCCTCGCTCTACATGCCGGGCCCTCGCCTCTACCTGCCGGGCCCTTATATCTACATGCCGGGCCCTCGCCTCTACCTGCCGGGCCCTCGCCTCTACATGCCGGGACCTAGTTTGAAGTTTGTGTAATATTTTGAAGGGAGAAAAGAAAGTAATAAGTATACTGTATTTAATTCATAAAGTTTATGAAAATTATAGCAAACAAATAATAATTGTGCTTAGAACAGTCCCCAAAAATGGACAAATTATATTATGAGAGGATAGCTGAAAATGTGTCACAACTCTAAAAGACCCTAGCCCGTCCCTGAGAACTTTAGAGGCGTCCCTTAAACCTGAAACATATTTTCGTAGTAATTATAGATTAAAGTAAATCACACACACTCCTACTCTTAGAAATACCCGCTAAATTATAGACATTATATAAGATTTTAAAATAATCTTCCACGACGCGGTAACATTACCGATGTTAATAATTAAAGTGAACACATGTCACCCATGCAGCTTGTATGAGGTAAATGTCTAGCACTGGCTCAGGGTCGATAGGAGGTTACATGTGGGAACAACAGCCATTGTTAGAAACAATACCCGGCTATTGTCCAGCCTGACCTCACATCCTTCCTAGCATACACTGTGCAGAGCAGTCACATCCTTCCTTCATACACATCCTTCCTAATACACATGCTAGGAGAACGCTCCGCGTTGATGAGCGAGCACCAGTATTATATGCGTTGGCATGTTTCTGCTCTACAGACCTTGGAAGGAGCCGAAACGAAATGAATGAAAGGAGCAGTGATTGAAAAAATATTTACAAACACGCATACATTTTTTGATAATTTTCAAACCCTAAAATGTTGGTCTCGATCACCTTACAAAAGTTGAAGTTGATCGGTAAAACGGTTTAAGTTTACTTTTTAAAAAAATCACAAGATCCTGTTCAAAACCGATCTTATGTCACTAGAGGGTGTGCAAAGTTTCAGATCGATTGGTTGAACAGCTTTTCTTGCAGGCAAAAAAAACAAAAAAACAATACTTTAAAAAAAATCGTTCCCTCGGACACGCTCGCTTTTACGCTCACTTTCAAAATATTATACACACACATTGATATAAAATATTTAAAAATTAAATTAAATGAAAGCAATTTTGGCTCACATTTTAGGGGATGATTCAGGCAAAATATTCTCTAGTCCATTCCTATCCTTCATCATCATCTCCCAATCATCATCACAGATCATTCTCCGGCGCCATTAGCCTCGCTGCAGAACAGTGCGACGTTAAACAAATTTAAAAATGAGCTATTTGTAACATATTTACGAAGCGTTTGAAGACTGATTATTTGGATGGGACAAAGAGAGCACCAGAAGAAATGAACGCATCTTTTGTCAAACATAGAAATAACATCTTGCAAAAATGACAATTATTTTAATTTTGCTAATAATTTATGAAAGCTTGTAAATTGATTTATGAACGATTTTTTAACACCATTTAGTTTCTTGAATGATGCAAGAGATTTTGAATGAAACTTTTGTGAAATGTGATTGAAGTATTTATGTAAGAACTGTTGAGATTTTATTTAGTTTCGAATGAGCTCAGTTAAAACCATTATAAAAATACCGGCAAAACTTGGAATATGTTTTAGTAAGAGAAACTTGTTTATTTCAATTCCCCTTGTTTTTTATTGACCTTGCGCTTGTCCCTACGGCCCTATTGCTCAGCTAGCCTCCTGCCAAGGGACTTTCCCTGCCTAAGCACTGGCATGGCCGAGCTCGCTCATCCAGCTTCATATACGACGCTTCAATGTTCATTATGTAAATAGTAATTAGGCACTTGAGGGGGGGGGGGGGGGGGGTGCAAGGGCCCACTGGAAATCACACGTTCTTATCATTAGCAACAGGAAATTTAAACTCGTTTTCTAAATTTCTTTAGCCAATTTATCACTCGTTTTACATACTTTTCTATAACACCCGTTTTATTCAAAAACTTCCCAAATTCGATTGTCCCAAAAAACTTTTTAAAAATGGTTAAAACTAATAATGAATTGTAATATGAAATTCGTACAATAAATCGTAAAATACGATAGCGTTTATTTTTACATCTTATCTTAATTCGCAACTGATAAAATTATGACCCCTAGTTCTATTTTATGACATTCCTCAAATACATCATTCCAAAAATCCGTAAATTTATTTATTTTTACAACACACGTAAAGTTTTGTGAAAGGGAAGATTATTGATGTGGCTTCATAATGAGGATAAATGATTAATGAATGATTATTATAGTAATATGCTGAATAAAACCAATTAATAAATCAAATAAAAATATGCAAAAGCTTTCACGAAAATAAAAATGTATCAGTATAGGGTAGGTGCACACCCTGGTTACTATGGTAACATAACACAATCTTGTTTTTTTGCTGGGGGACAGGTAATTTTTCAATAGTTTTATAAATATGGTTGTGAAAGAATGATATTAAAAAGAAATGCAAAAGTGGTATGAAATAAAATGATGATAATATCAAGATAGATAATGAGTACCGACGTATTCGCCCCCAGTTCGCTGTTGGTTATCTGTGACGTCCGATGTTATTGAGCATGTGTCGTCTTGTGTGGAATGAATGGTTGTTTGGACCCACCCGGACCCACCCGGGCCCACGCGCCAAGGTCTCCGTATCGACGATCAATCACGATCACGATCAGCTGGGCGACATGTTGAAGTGACGCGGAAGCTTGGCTCGCAGCGAGGTCACTGATTGGTGGAGGTCATGTCACGTGTCATGTTATGACGCAACAACACATCCGACACATGTTGATATGTCCTTTTCAAAAGAATTATGATATCGGGTGTTTCTAAAATATACTTAGACGATTCCTAAAAGCATCTGAGTGGCTCTGGTTTCTGAAATAATTCATGCAGTTTGATTTCCAGATATCTTGACCTGTGTAACTCATTGTTGACACACGTTAATAGGTACTTAGAAATCACACAGCAAGTGACATTTTCTTAGAAACCAGAGCAGATACTTTATGGAAATGTATTGAATTTAAATCACAATATCAATGTATGCTCCAAAATTCATGTTTTTAATTGTCTCTGGCTCAGGCAAACGCTCTGGGGGGTTATTCTAAAACTTTAAAATTCCGGATTCGGCCCGAATACGATTCGGCCCGAATACGATTCGGTGCAATGTTAATCCATATGGCCGTGAATCGTATTCGGGCCGAATCCGGAATTTTAAAGTTATAGAATAACCCCCCTGGCTTGAACTCTGGATCCTGGGTTTGATTCCTGCTGAGAAATGTTCCTGGTATGAGACTAGAGGCAAATGATGGGAAGGTTACCTACCATTAGACCACTTGGGTTCATCGTTGGTACACTTTATCAATGAAATCAGAGCTCACCTACTAGAGTTATAATAAATGACATGTTGAAGTACACAGAGACAAAAATACTGTGAATTTCTCTGAATAATATTTAATAAATACATAATTTCTATAAGTCAAAATGAGCATTATTTGTTATCGCTTTGGTATAACGTGATGTAAGTGGCACATAACGTGTGTATTATTGCTGGGGCTAGCAGCAGAAAGTAACGACCATCCCCCCCCCCCCCCCCCTCTCGGGCAGTCAATCTTCATTAGAGGTCAGAGGTCGCGACATTGGTCTTCTCTCCCCCGATCATGACCCCCCCCCTATCATGTCGGACCGCATGGGGTTGGTGCGCAGGTACTGGAGGGTAGACTTGATCAAGTTCAACTTCCGTGTCCTGATGTTTGGGAAACGATGTAGTAACTTCAAGTTGCGGCACATTTTCACAAATAGCGGTCATACAAGGCTTATTATTAACTCCATTGTTATGCAACTTTGGGAGGTAGTTTTGTTACAATTTCTATATTGAGAAAATTTAAGACTATTTAGAGGAAAAGTGATAATTTTCATATATTTCATGTACACTCGACAATTTATAAAACGGTATTTGAAAGAAATTGATTGGCTGAAATAAATGTGATGGCATCATCCGATGAATACTATACTAACACGTCATGTACCTCTAGTAGGTGAGCTCTGATTTCATTGATAATAACAAGGATTGATTGTCAAGGAACCCGACCAGCAGCCAATCCGTTTCGTTCAAATACCTTTTTATGATTTGTTGGGTGTACTACTCCATTCTTCATCTACCTACTCATGTATTCAACATGAACGGTAAAGCCTGATGCACAATTGAATTAAGGTTTATGGTTTAGTGTTTAGTGTTTAGTGTTTAGTGTTTAAGAGAAATGAAAGGTGCTGTTATAACGTTACCATGCACAACTGTCATAAGCGTTATAAGGTTTAGTGTTTAAGGTTTAAGCTGAAATAAGAAATCAACAAAATCCATTTCTTATTGCAAAACACTATTTCATCTTATGACGAACCAATCAGAAGAGAGCAGAGTAAATGTCAATGTCAAATTCGTACGGGAAAATGAAAAGTCGTCTGAATTAATGTCATTGGAAGCATTTTAATTTGATATTTGTGCCTAATCTTGCTCATATATTTGTTTCCATATCATTTTTCGATCAATTATTTAATTTTATCACGTGGTGAAATAACCTCGTGAAATAAGCAATTGTGCACTGGACTCTGTTATAACATCTTAAACACTAATCACTAAACATTAAACCATAAACCTTAATTCAATTGTGCATCAGGCTTAAGCGGACGTATATAATGGGAAAAGTGTTTTAATATATCGTGTTTTCTTAATTGATGTTTAATTATATTTTAGATATTGATAGGACATTCGTAATGAAATAACACTGTAAAACAGCAAGTGTCCATTCAATAAAAATATGGAATATTTAAAAATACTGGAAAGAATCTAAATTGGACAACCTAAGACAACACTATAATTTAAAAAAAAAAAAAAAAAAAAAAATCAGCATCAACTTTACACGTATAACGCATTTATGCGTTAAATTGTTATAGCTTAGATTATTTTGCAATTTTGTACAAATTCCTGCTATGGAAAGAAAGGCAAATAAAGATAATAACTAATAAAGACATTTGATTTTTGTATTACATTCTGTATTAGTACCTGTAGTACTTCAGACGCAGAATGCCTCATGTGCATTTCTACTCTTGCCTTGAAAAATGGCTCGTGTCACCACATAATTGGATGTTATGGTTATTGAACTCTCCTCAAGATGCGTATATAAATGACATCGGACCATCTGCCTCTGATTCTATCAGCAATGCGCCGGCCACAATCCCAATACCGGCGCGTCTCACTGGGCGTCCTTCCCCAGCAAGTCACGTGACATCGGCATGAATCACTGCCCTCTGAACGCCATGCCTTGCTCGTCCAGCCGTGTAATTGTCGGAACAATAGCGCGGTTAGAAGGCGGTGAGCCATATGTCAACAAGGTGTCGGTGCTTGCGGTGCGCCATATGTGCGGCGTAAGCAGAAGCGCAAGCATTAGCGCAGCACGCAGCGGCCAAGAGTTCTTGTTGTTGTCACTTGCAAATGTGTCTACGTCACTTTGGGCTTGCGGTGCGCCATATGTGCGGCGTAAGCAGAAGCGCAAGCATTAGCGCAGCACGCAGCACGCAGCGGCCAAGAGTTCTTATGTTGTTGTCACTTGCAAATGTGTCTACGTCACTTTGGGCTTGCGGTGCGCCATATGTGCGGCGTAAGCAGAAGCGCAAGCATTAGCGCAGCACGCAGCGGCCAAGAGTTCTTGTTGTTGTCACTTGCAAATGTGTCTACGTCACTTTGGGCTTGCGGTGCGCCATATGTGCGGCGTAAGCAGAAGCGCAAGCATTAGCGCAGCACGCAGCACGCAGCGGCCAAGAGTTCTTATGTTGTTGTCACTTGCAAATGTGTCTACGTCACTTTGGGCTTGCGGTGCGCCATATGTGCGGCGCAAGCAGAAGCGCAAGCATTAGCGCAGCACGCAGCGGCCAAGAGTTCTTATGTTGTTGTCACTTGCAAACGTGTCTACGTCACTTTGGGCTTGCGGTGCGCCATATGTGCGGCGTAAGCAGAAGCGCAAGCATTAGCGCAGCACGCAGCGGCCAAGAGTTCTTATGTTGTTGTCACTTGCAAACGTGTCTACGTCACTTTGGGCTTGCGGTGCGCCATATGTGCGGCGCAAGCAGAAGCCCAAGCATTAGCGCAGCACGCAGCGGCCAAGAGTTCTTGTTGTTGTCACTTGCAACTGTGTCTACGTCACTTTGGGCTTGCGGTGCGCCATATGTGCGGCGTAAGCAGAAGCGCAAGCATTAGCGCAGCACGCAGCGGCCAAGAGTTCTTGTTGTTGTCACTTGAAAATGTGTCTACGTCACTTTGGGCTTGCGGTGCGCCATATGTGCGGCGCAAGCAGAAGCGCAAGCATTAGCGCAGCACGCAGCGGCCAAGAGTTCTTGTTGTTGTCACTTGCAAATGTGTCTACGTCACTTTGGGCTTGCGGTGCGCCATATGTGCGGCGCAAGCAGAAGCGCAAGCATTAGCGCAGCACGCAGCGGCCAAGAGTTCTTGTTGTTGTCACTTGCAAATGTGTCTACGTCACTTTGGGCTTGCGGTGCGCCATATGTGCGGCGCAAGCAGAAGCCCAAGCATTAGCACAGCACGCAGCGGCCAAGAGTTCTTGTTGTTGTCACTTGCAACTGTGTCTACGTCACTTTGGGCTTGCGGTGCGCCATATGTGCGGCGTAAGCAGAAGCGCAAGCATTAGCGCAGCACGCAGCGGCCAAGAGTTCTTGTTGTTGTCACTTGCAAATGTGTCTACGTCACTTTGGGCTTGCGGTGCGCCATATGTGCGGCGCAAGCAGAAGCCCAAGCATTAGCGCAGCACGCAGCGGCCAAGAGTTCTTGTTGTTGTCACTTGCAACTGTGTCTACGTCACTTTGGGCTTGCGGTGCGCCATATGTGCGGCGTAAGCAGAAGCGCAAGCATTAGCGCAGCACGCAGCGGCCAAGAGTTCTTGTTGTTGTCACTTGCAAATGTGTCTACGTCACTTTGGGCTTGCGGTGCGCCATATGTGCGGCGTAAGCAGAAGCGCAAGCATTAGCGCAGCACGCAAGCAGAAGAGTTCTTATGTTGTTGTCACTTGCACCTTGGGCTGGAGTCAAGATCGTATCCGAAAGTTTTCTTCCGGCAAGCGAGAAGTCTCGGGTTCGAGCCCCGATTCAGATGGTTTTCATTGTCATTCTTACTGGATTATTTCCATAAAGCTCAGCTAATGAAACATGTAAAGCTGTTTATTATATGAAAACCAAACGAACTAACCACATTTGGTTCAATAATAACATATTTACTCGAATACATTTTTGTCTGTTTTGTTAATCTGGAAACTGTTGATTTATATTTTTAAATTGTCGTATCATTAAATATGTTATAAAGTGGTAGGTACTATTATATAATCAAAAATTATAATATTTAATAATTGCATAATATCTTTAAAATTAACTGAAGTTATACCTAAGGATTGAAAACAACATTTTGAAGTATTTCGGTTCCTTCAAAATGTGATTTATTTATTTATTTCATTGATCAAAGTTGGTTTGAAGACTTTTCTTGAGTGTTGACTCAAAACATTGGTCCGTATAATCATAAAGTAACTAGGGTATAATTCAGGCTTAATACAATCGGAGGTAAACAATAGGTACCTACAATTACGAGCAGCCAAAGCTATTTTAAATCGATTAGCATTAAGAACTTCCTAATGTCAACACAAATGATTGATTATGAGTAGAATACTACTTGAATCGACTATTGGCTGTGAAATGCAATGTTGAGGTGCACTTGAGGTGATGTAAGACCGGGCTACATGGATGGAGGCAAGGGAAGGGCGGACTATTACTCAGGGTTGAACTAATAGCCACATTTGTCACAGACATTAGTTCACTCAGCCGAGACAGATGGCGCTGGCTGATAGAGCCGACTTGATTGCGTCGCCTTCTGTCGCTCGAGCAGTGATTGCTGACTCACATCATTGCTGACCTCACTTTGACATCATTGCTGACCTCACATCAAATCAACATCATTGCTGACCTCACATTGACAACATTGTGACCTCACATCGACATCATTGCTGACCTCACATCATTGCTGACCTCACTTTGACTTCATTGCTGACCTCACATCATTGCTGACCTCACTTTGACATCATTGCTGACCTCACATCAAATCAACATCATTGCTGACCTCACATTGACAACATTGTGACCTCACATCGACATCATTGCTGACCTCACATTGACAACATTGTGACCTCACATCGACATCATTGCTGACCTCACATCAAATCAACATCCTTGCTGACCTCACATCGACATCATTGCTGACCTCACATCATTGCTGACCTCACATCAAATCAACATCATTGCTGACCTCACATTGACAACATTGTGACCTCACATCGACATCATTGCTGACCTCACATCATTGCTGACCTCACTTTGACATCATTGCTGACCTCACATAATTGCTGACCTCACATTGACATCATTGCTGACCTTACATCAAATCAACATCTTTGCTGTGACCTCACATTTACTTTTGGTTTTGCTTGAATTGCGGCTACATTAGTTGAACCATGTTGAACCAAACGATGAACCGTGTAAACTAGTCTTTAGGTGAAATAAGCTCAAAACATATTTTGAATTGGGCAATTAGTTCGCTTCCGCAACAATTTTGGATATTTAATTTACACTCTATAGTATACGATTGTCGCACAAGGGCTGTCACTTTCTGTCACGTTTTTCCCAAGAATCCTTATTATTTTATAAATGTTGGACAATTATTTTACTAAAAAGCTCCTGCATTGTGATTTGTGAGAACCATCAATAAAATACTAAATTATTTTCAAACTTCAACCCATCGTGGAAGTACATGGCGATCAGTGGGGATGCCTGTACGATGTATTGGAGACTGACAGAACATTGCTAAATACTCGGTCGTTCGACTCGTACTGGCGGTTCAAGTATTAATACACTTTAAAATCTCTTGTTGATTTGGGTAAATAAATAATGAACCCAACCATGGGCGAGAGCGGTCAAGAGGGGAGGGGGGGGGGGTGACATTGAGACAGAATGCTGGGATAGTTTCCAAGTAATGGACCATGTCTTAACCTTGTGTCAACAGAACAAAGACAGATGAGAGACTGCCGATCGTGCGTTGTCGCGCGGGTGTCTCCACTTCCTAGAGGTCGCGGGACTGCCGAGCGTGAGTGGTAGCGCGGGTGTCTCCACTTCCTCCCTGTACTTCCTCGATCCGACACGCGACGACCTGCTAAACGATTTGTCCTGTTTCATTGGACATTCTACTCAATAAGACAACGCACACCTGGCAGGAACACGGTCAAGCATGGGGCTCAATCAGGGGCACGTGACCCCTTTGAACCCCTACGCATAGCAATCACTGCCTGCTTCCTTCCTTTCCCACTTGACGACAGAGTATTGTAAAATAGTTCTAAAATCGTCGTATAGACAAATGTTGTATAATAAAATATAAGAAATTAGCTTTTTCATTCGACACATTTCTTCGAATTGCAATTTAAATTTTCGACCGGGATATACTGGGAGGCCATCCCCCCAGACCACCGATTGCTTTCATATGTGTGTGTGGAAAAGTTTTATATCCCTTGTTGCTTTCAGATGATGAAATTATACGTACGTTTGTTGCTCCAGTTTTGATTTGCTCCCCCCCCCCCCCCCCCCCCCTGAGAATGTCTAAAATTATCGCCTAAATCAAGGGCAGAAACACGGGGCAAACTTCTCCATTTCCCTAGCAGGGGCCCACACATCTGATGGGCCTCCCATGATCATGTGCAAGTCCCACACATCTGATGGGCCTCCCATGATCATGTAAGTCCCATGCATCTGATGGGCCTCTCATGATCATGTAAGCCCCATGCATCTGATGGGCCTCCCATGATCATGTAAGTCCCACACATCTGATGGGCCTCTCATGATCATGTAAGTCCCATGCATCTGATGGGCCTCCCATGATCATGTAAGTACAATGCATCTGATGGGCCTCCCATGATCATGTAAGTCCCACACATCTGATGGGCCTCTCATGATCATGTAAGTCCCATGCATCTGATGGGCCTCCCATGATCATGTAAGTCCCACACATCTGATGGGCCTCTCATGATCATGTAAGTCCCATGCATCTGATGGGCCTCCCATGATCATGTAAGTACCATGCATCTGATGGGCCTCCCATGATCATGTAAGTCCCATGCATCTGATGGGCCTCCCATGATCATGTAAGTCCCATGCATCTGATGGGCCTCCCATGATCATGTAAGTACCATGCATCTGATGGGCCTCCCATGATCATGTAAGTCCCATGCATCTGATGGGCCTCCCATGATCATGTAAGTCCCACACATCTGATGGGCCTCCCATGATCATATAAGTCCCATGCATCTGATGGGCCTCCCATGATCATGTAAGTCCCACACATCTGATGGGCCTCCCATGATCATGTAAGTCCCATGCATCTGATGGGCCTCCCATGATCATGTAAGTCCCATGCATCTGATGGGCCTCCCATGATCATGTAAGTCCCATGCATCTGATGGGCCTCCCATGATCATGTAAGTCCCACACATCTGATGGGCCTCCCATGATCATGTAAGTCCCATGCATCTGCGAAGTGTGAATCCAACACATTGCTGTCCATCTGTCAGAATAGCGACCCTCTGAATACAAGAGTCAACTCATTGCGTGGATTATCATTGGGGGGAAATATGTGATTTAATATACAAAGCAGAAATGGAAATCAATTATGGGGTTAGGCGCTGAGAAATCATCTACTGTTAGGTTATAGGGGGGGGGGGGGGGGGGGGGGGGCTTATCAGGCCCCAGCTTGCAGTGCTGGGCGATTTGTTTTTAATTTTTGACACAAGAAACAAATTTGGAACGATGAAATTGCTACAATTTAGGTGAAACAATAAAGTTCGTGTAAAATGTTGGTCAAATGAGAACATTATACGAACTTACATTGTCTTCAGTTTCAAGAAGGTAAAGACAATTTCGACTAAGATAATGAAAGCATGTAAAGGACATAAAGGAAGAACGTTTTGAGACCAATATAAAAAAAGTATCATCTTGCAGTGATTTTTATGGGCTTTCAGAATATTCCCTCGGTTTTTAGAAAATATTGCCACAAAGTCTTGGAAAAAACAATTGAAATATCGAACTGCATGGAATATCGATATAAGTTTAAACCTAAAACTTCGTTTATCTCAGTTTCATCCGAAAGTGATTCTGACTTCAACTGCAGTTGAAATCTCGACTGCCTTTCCAGAACTTTATTGAGATTTCAACTGCAGTTGAAAGTCATTGTGAGGTTCGAGCCCCGGTTCTGTCCATCACGTGACCCCCTCATGGGATAGTCACGTGATCTTGTGAGTGAATATTTCATCTTCAGTCAGAATCTGCGCCATAACTTGTGCGCAATAACTCCAGATCTCGGCTGGAAGATGCATTATTGAGGAGATATCCGCTGGGCCGAGATCAATCCACAGTGCATCACTCACTCACTCTGGTGGCAATCACTGGACACGGAACAGTTCATTTCTTCAGAGATCATTCGTAATATAACATGAACAGAGTCACATTCTAAAAACTGTGTAATTTTAACAAACTTTTTAAAAAAATAGAAGAAACTATAAATTTGGATTTTACACAAGAACAGCAATACGTATATTTTTTAATAAACGAAAAACTTCAAAATATAAAAAAAATACATGAGTCCATTTTTACAAAAAATGAGTTTAAGGTGAAATCTTGCAGTGGTTTTTATGAGCTTTCAGAATTTACCATCAGTTTTTAGAAAATATTACCACAAGGTCTTGAAAAACGCAATTGAAATATCGATTTGTATGGAAGGTACAAGTTTCAACATTAAACCTCGTTTATCTCAGATCATCCGAAAGTGACTTAGAGCGTTCTTTCCGTGTACCCTTCATAAATAAACGATTTTACCTAAATTAAAAAAAAATGAAAATTGTGAATGATAAAAAGAAAATTATGAAGCAGGTGAAACATAAATAAAAAATATGTAAATTATTTGCAATGAACTGGAACAGTAACTAGTTCCATATTAAGAAAGTAACCTAACAATTGAAGTGTCGCATTTGTTTCAAGAAGATCGCCATCACATCTTGACGATCTGTATCATCGCATGTGATTTGATCCACGTATCCATGGCTGAAGAATGGGACTGGATATCTCTGACAGAAGCAATAACAAGTAGGGGTTGTTATTCCCCGATCCAATCAATAACAAAGTCATCACGTACACGACGTCAAAGTATCTGGGGGAGAGGGGTGGGGGAGACACGTACGCGCAACATTATTAAAACATACCAAGATTCTTGCCGCTGCAGACTCTAGCTGTCTCTGCATCATCATTACACTCATTTTCAAGAGCAATGGAAATGTGGCGACATTTTCAGGCGCGTAGGAAGGGGGGTGGAATGGGGGAAAATCCCCCCCCCCCCTGATTAATTCCCCTCCCAATGTTCTTATACATTTATATGTCAAAATAAAAATATGCTTAAAAGTGTTAAAATCGTGTAGAAATGCACCAAATGCATGGCATGTCTAAAATTCAAAAAATTTCCGGGGCTATGCGCCACGGAACCCCCATTGTCTTCGTAGACACTATAGTATCTCCAGCTCAAATTAAACAATGGCAAATCCATCTAAAGCCAATCATATGCTCAGTTTCATTATCGGAAAATTAATAATTTTACTTATTCGAGACTAATTTTGATATGAAGGGATGTGTGTTGTGAAAAATATCCGACCGAACCGGGGCTCGAACCCGGGACCTCTCACTTGCCGGGCGAGAGCTCTACCAACTGAGCTACCCGATCGAGACAAATTTCCAATAAAAGCACTAAAAAAATTTATCAAAACTTCCACGTGTATCAATGTACACGTTTAAAATGATAAAACAGCCTTATATAAAGAAAATTCTGATACATGTGGTTGTGAAAATATAAATGTACAACTAGTACTTGTCCCCCCCCCCCCCCCCCCCCCCCCCCAGGGCTCCATTGCAGTGGTCCGCACCGCAGCCTCCTGCACTAGTGAACTGCAACTGATGACTGCTTTATGATCTTGCAAGGAGATATGACAGCTCACAAGCTACCGGACCCGATGCGCGCGCAGTAAATATCACACACATGATTTAACATGTTCGCCTCGGCCTTGTGTGGGCTCTTACAGCGCAGACTCCAACCAATTCGTCAAACAAGTACACCCAGATGAGCTGCAGCCCAACATTCTGCATGGACATGCTATGCTATGTAAATGTTTCTTGCAATACGTGGATTGATGTGACACTTATCAAGGACTATGATTTTCATCCATTATTTTACATGATTTTTATGTTTCTGTATGAACTTTGATCTGAAATAGTGAAGATACAAATATAAAAAACGCGTCGCATTTTTTGAGTACCTATCTAGTGGAGCGGTCGCTCCACTCAGCCAAGTCTTACCGTACACTCACAGTCACTCAACATACCGTAAATGCCTATATAAACTGAGGAGCAGACCAACTACTTTTACTGTAAGCAACAACATAGCATTTTCGGCCTACTGGATCTCAACAATGGAAAATCTCTCATTGTTGTGAAATGTCTTAATTTTGAGCTATGGCCCACCTAACAACATATACATCACGCGACAACAACCAGTCATGCCGTTTACGACCTAGAGGGCAGTGAAAATCGTGAAATTACACCGCTTTCATCTGCTTCTTCTTCTTCTTCTTCTTCTTCTTCTTCTTCTTCTTCTTCTTCTTCTTCTTCTTCTTCTTCTTCTTCATATGATTCCCGAAAAAGTTGCTATCACCGCCACAGCCTAAACGGCTGAACCGATCAACCTGAAATTTTTACCACATATGCACTTTTGGCGTCTGATGATACCTTGCCTCTTATAAATTTTTTGTGCCGCCATTTTTAAACCGGAAGTGACGTCATATATAAAAAACGGCTGGACCGATTAGAACGAAATTAGCGCCATTCGATTTAGATGGTCATCTATATGAAGTATGGTACTAAAAAACATTATTTTCTTATTTTCTAAACCGGAAGTGACGTCATAAATTCACAATATTTAGCTTATTTCATCAAATTATACTTTAAATACACATATAATTAGCTTACATTGTAACATAGACAATACAAAATAATTATAATTTCAATACAGTGTTCTCGGTCGCCATTCCTGAAACCGGAAGTGACGTCATATATCGAAAACACCTGTACCGATTGCCACTGAACTAGCTCCTGTCTATGCATTCTGCAATCTTTTTGAAAAATCAATTAAGATAAATGAATATACAAATAAACGGTACCGGAAATGGCGGCAGGAACCACTAAATGAAACCGGAAGTGACGTCATATATTGAAAACGGCATGACCGATTTGACGGAAATTAGCGCTAAAGAATTCAGAAGGTCATTCATGAAGTATCAACTAGATAGAACTAGATTGTTTTCTTATTACCTATACCGGAAATGACGTCATAAATATGCTAAATGACGCCATTAATATGCTAAATGACACTAAATTCACCAATCTATACTTTTAAATAGATATTTAGTAAACATACATTGTGAATAATTATAAATTCAAGATTGCGGTGTACTCGGCCGCCATTTGCAAAAACCGGAAGTGACGTCATATATCGAAAACGGCTGTATCGATTGTAACCAAATTTTGGAATTGTGTATGACTAATAATTATGAATTCAAGACGACATTATTTTTGGCCGCCATTGTTTAAACCGGAAGTGACGTCATATATAAAAACGGATGTACCGATTGCAACTAAATTATGTAATTATGTAGGACTTATATTTTTGAATTAAAGACGACATTATTTTCGACCGCCATTGATAAAACCGGAAGTGACGTCATATGTCGAAAACGGCTGTACCGATTGCAACTAAATTATCTAATTATGTTGGACTTATAATTATGAATTCAAGACAACATTATTTCTGGCCGCTATATTTAAAACAGGAAGTGACGTCATTTATAGAAAACAGATGTACCGATTGCAACTAAATTATGTAATTATATAGCCCTTATATTTATGGATTCAAGATGACATTATTTTCGGCCGCTATTTCAAAACCGGAAGTGACGTCATATATCGAAAACAACTGCAGAGATTGCAGCTTAATTATGCAATTATGTTGCACTTTTATGAATTCAAGGCGGCAGTATTATTGAGCGCCATTTTTTAAACTGGAAGTGAAGTCAGATATCGAAAACGTCTGGACAGATTGTAACGAAACTTAGACTATTCTTCTTGGATAATCATTTTAAGCTTGTACCAAATGCAACTTTTCTTGCTAACCAAATCGGTTGAGGCGTATTTTTTTAAAGAAATTAGTCCTTGGTAGGACATGTGCTACAAGCTGTATGAATAAACTAACAAAAGAAGTGATATCCCAGAAAAAAACACTCCGTGTAAAAAAGGCAGCCAAGTCTCTTTACTTTAAAAAAATTCAACACCGAAAAGGAGTGATATCAAAAAAGAAGCCAAGTCAATGACATTTCCAAATATTTAATCGTATCTTTGAAATAAAAGTATAAACACCGAGAAATACTTTACAAAAGGACTTGGCGCATCGTTTTTTTAAAGACATTTTTCTATTCATAAGCATATGCCATTTATATACAACCGTCATTTAGAATTTTTAGAATAATAGGGACACATCTTTCAATTACATATTATACATACCTACTGTAAAATATTTTCTATTTGAATATATACGCTATGAAACTTGTTGCCTATGTTTTCTATAAATACACAATAGTTATCTTCGTAATATTGTTCCGTGGTCAACATAATTAAGTCTCATGCGTTAAACCTTCTCAACATGAAATACATTTCTATTAATCCGCATTTTATAACAATATATTTCACAAAGTACACAGAGACGGCACATGGAATTTCTTTAAATTTTTTTACTTTATACACTTGACACTTCAAAAATATATAATAGTGTTCCATAGATAGTTAGTAATTATTTTACAACGTTTCATGATTTCCCTCAATCAAGATCAAATATGAAAACATACCCTTCTAATATCACCATATTAACAGTGCTATAAAAATATAAATGAGCCCACTTCCAATTGTTATTTAATTCTTCCACCCTTACATTACTTATCTATTACAACATGAAATCTTTCTTCTATCGCCATTGACAAAACTATAAAATAGCCATTACTAAAAGTAGCTTGATTCATAGATACTGGCTCTAAAAAAAAGAGGAAAATGTACCTAATTGTAAATTTCTTTCCACTTATAGGATAGAATGATGTCTTTAAAAAAACGATGCGCCAAGTCCTTTTGTAAAGTATTTCTCGGTGTTTATACTTTTATTTCAAAGATACGATTAAATATTTGGAAATGTCATTGACTTGGCTTCTTTTTTGATATCACTCCTTTTCGGTGTTGAATTTTTTTAAAGTAAAGAGACTTGGCTGCCTTTTTTACACGGAGTGTTTTTTTCTGGGATACATTTTAGTAGTATGTCTGGTTTAAAACTAAGTATGCCTAACAATTATTTTCGTACTAAAGTATTGGCCCCTTGCTCTTCAAATGTGCTAAATTAACTTTCTGAAGGAGAATTGGAGATATTTCAGGATAAGTAACTAAAAAACTAACCCGATCAAACCTGATTCAGATATAGTTTAGTTTTAAGTCCTGTCAAATGGTTGTTTTGGGTCATGTTGTTTTTGCATGAATTGGAGCTCAATGGTGGCCAGCGAGTGTGGGTAAAAAGCTCTGCAAGAGTAGTGTTATTTTCTGGAATGAACTATAATCGAGGTGCTGGTCTCTGGAATGAACTATGTATCAAGTGCTGGTCTCTGGAATGAACTATGTATCAAGTGCTGGTCTCTGGAATGAGCTATGTCTCAAGTGTTGGTCTCTGGAATGAACTATGTCTCAAGTGTTGGTCTCTGGAATGAACTATGTCTCAAGTGCTGATCTCTGGAATGAACTATGTCTCAAGTGCTGGTCACTGGAATGAACTATGTCTCAAGTGCTGGTCTCTGGAATGAACTATGTCTTAAGTGTTGATCTCTGGAATGAACTATGTCTCAAGTGCTGGTCACTGGAATGAACTATGTCTCAAGTGCTGGTCTCTGGAATGACCCATGTCTCAAGTGCTGGTCTCTGGAATGACCCATGTATCAAGTGCTGGTCTCTGGAATGAACTATGTCTCAAGTGCTGGTCTCTGGAATGAACTATGTCTCAAGTGCTGGTCTCTGGAATGACCCATGTCTCAAGTGCTGGTCTCTGGAATGAACTATGTCTCAAGTGCTGGTCTCTGGAATGAACTATGTCTCAAGTGCTGGTCTCTGGAATGACCCATGTATCAAGTGCTGGTCTCTGGAATGAACTATGTCTCAAGTGCTGGTCTCTGGAATGACCCATGTCTCAAGTGCTGGTCTCTGGAATGAACTATGTCTCAAGTGCTGGTCTCTGGAATGAACTATGTCTCAAGTGCTGGTCTCTGGAATGAACTATGTCTCAAGTGTTGGTCTCTGGAATTAACTATGTCTCAAGTGCTGGTCTCTGGAATTAACTATGTCTCAAGTGCTGGTCTCTGGAATGAACTATGTCTCAAGTGTTGGTCTCTGGAATGAACTATGTCTCAAGTGTTGGTCTCTGGAATGAACTATGTCTCAAGTGTTGGTCTCTGGAATTAACTATGTCTCAAGTGCTGGTCTCTGGAATGAACTATGTCTCAAGTGCTGGTCTCTGGATTGAACTATGTCTCAAGTGCTGGTCTCTGGAATGAACTATGTCTCAAGTGCTGGTCTCTGGAATTAACTATAACCGAGGTGTTGGTCTCTGGAATGAACTATGTCTCAAGTGCTGGTCTCTGGAATGACCCATGTCTCAAGTGCTGGTCTCTGGAATGAACTATGTCTCAAGTGCTGGTCTCTGGAATTACCCATGTCTCAAGTGCTGGGGTCTGGAATGAACTATGTCTCAAGTGCTGGTCTCTGGAATGAACTATGTCTCAAGGAATAAACTATGTCTCTAGTGCTGGTCTCTGGAATGAACTATGTCTCAAGTGCTGGTCTCTGGAATGAACTATGTCTCAAGTGCTGGTCTCTGGAATGAACTATGTCTCAAGTGCTGGTCTCTGGAATGAACTATGCAGGACGAAGCTCTACAGACTACGGGAAGATGTGAGTGGGTTAAATACCCTGAAGGGCTCCAGCCGATGAAACCTGTATTTAACTCGATGGTCAGCTGAATGGTCAGCCAGGGTCATCGACCAATTCTTCAAATCCATACAAAACTTGCTCAAAACCGCTGCAGCCGGCCGAGTGGTTGGTTGTCTTATCAAATCATTTACACAACAACACAACCCATTCCATTCACACATTCATACCCCAGTTACACAACGAGATGTAGGATCGTATATTATAAAGACTGACAATTCACAAAATGTTATGGCAAAAACGTATAATAAGTAAATACTAATTTGTAATGGATGGATTTTTCATTCAATTAATGATATGTCACATATAAGATTTGAAGCATCAATGTTGTTTCACATGACTTATCATTATTTGTAGGGTATTCGTAAGTTTATTTTTGTAAGTTATTTGTAAGTTCTGGAGCATTATCTTTTATGATGCTCGATCGGCTGAGATAATTCCAAATTATCTTTGTAGTGGGCAAATCTAGAATAATATGCAAACAACGAAATAAAATTTGGTGAAACTAATGTTAGCTACACAGACATTTGATTTTATATGGGCCTGTGTGCCCAAAATGCCTCGCAGGGCCTTTTTGGTATATTATATAATACAAGCTAATTTAGAACGCTTTGATAATATTTGGGTTAGCAAGGTTTAATAACTTGACAGAAAGTGAGCAATTTATATGATAGACGTTATGATTATTAAAATCATCTTGATTGGGATATTATTTCATCCTGTAGTAGTTTATTTGTAGGTAAAATTTAAAATCGTATTACCCACATACATTGGTCAAAATAAAAATTCAGTTAAGTTTCGTGGATGATTGGGTGCTGGTGTAGGAAGGGGGAGGGTCACCACCCATATTCCCAACCTCGACCAACATCCCCAGCCCCTCATTCCCGCATGTGTTGAGACTTAATGTTTGATCTTCTGTCCAGGTTGTTAGATCGTATCTCCGATAGACTGATAATGTATCATCCAGAAGCCGGGTCTGCGCATGCGCCGGAAGCTGTGACATGGGAAGATGTGTTATCTGCACAAGCTCTGGGGTAGATCGCTGATAACATGTGCTACCTGCACACCACCTCGACTCATCACATTCAGTTGCCCTTCAACACGATGTAGAATCCACGCTCATACTTGGCTGACGATAGAATTAATTCACACATCCAAAAGTTACTTTGTAACCGCTTTAAACTGAGGGCAGAGTCAAATTTCGCAAAAAGCTGATACCAATATCCTAGCTCATTATTTACTCCACTTTTATGCAACTTTGGGAAGTAGTTTTGATACACATTTTCTGGGTATCTTATTGAGAAAATGTTATAATTTAATATTAAAAGGAAAAAAGATTTATTTTTCATATAGGTACACTCCCCCAAATAATAAACGGTACTTGGTACAAAACGTATTGGCTGCTGGGCCGGTTCCTTGACAATCAATCCTTGTTATTATCAATGAAATCAGAGCTCACCTAAAAGAGTTAGATAATGCGTTAGCACTGACTTCATGGGATGATGCCATCAAACCTTAATCAGTCAATTCATTTTCTTTCGAGTACCGTTTATTATTTGGGGGAGTGTACCTACCTTTCATGAAATAAATGAAAAAATATTTTATTTCCTTTTAATATTTATTTCTTACATTTTCTCAAATAGGATTCCTAGATAATTTAAACAACCTCAAAGGCTTGTAGTTAATACTGATATATCCTCAGCTGTCTTTACTGACTGAGGTGGATTCCCTCAGTCGCGAGGCAAATGATGGGAAGGTTCCCTACTAATAGGTCACGACCGCCTCCTTCCCACCTTCCATCCTTAAGGTGATACTAGCGCTCGGCCGTTTTAGAAAATTGAGAGAGAAAAATTGTTTCATAAGTGAGTGTAACTTTTACAGGATGTTCACATGATCAGTCGGATTGTATATTAGTAGTCCTTTTTAATTTTTGCTTATTGAATTTTTGCTTATTAGGCGCCGGTTATTCAACAAAACCGCGCAAAACGATGAAATTTGCGATACGATTGGAGACCAAACCCGTAAACCAATTGATCTCAAATTTTAATCATGATTAGATGAAAGACAAACTTAGGGTTATCACTTGGCACATTTTTGAAATTTAATTTAATACGGCGCCCAGGGAGACGAGAAAATAACTAATTTTTCACTAAAAATCCACTAATTATTACTAAGTAACGAAACAAAAAATTAAAAATGTACCAAGAGATAACCCTAAGTTTGTCTTTTATCTAATCACGATTAAAATTTCAAATAATTTGGTCTACCCATTTCGTCTCCAATCGTATCGCAAAAAGTGTCTACAAAACGCAGCAAAATCGCTCGCGCTTGCAGCACCTTAACTTTCCATTATCTCCCAAACATCATCATAATCATTGATCCGAAAAATTACCAGCGATTATTCCATTTATTAGTATATTTACGTTTGACGCTTTTGATTTGTGTCACAATTGGCCATCATTGCAATGCGAAGTTGTGTTCTTCTGGCTAACAAGATGTATTTCCACATAACTGGTCCTAGAGCTGACAATATAAATACTTAATAACGATTAATCCATCGGTTTGTCTGATAAAAACACGTAATTCCGAACACTGGTAAGCCGATTAGAAGAATCAGATTAGCGAATCCTGTTCGGTTTCATACAACAGTTTTATCAAACGCTTCGAGTGGCGGGAAAATTAGAGATGATTTGTGATTGGAAATTATTAATCTGGATTTTATTCGTCGAGTAAAATAACAGGTGTTTTACACCACAAGAAAATTCCTGGTCGTTCTCGTATTTCTCATCAGTCACTTGATTATTTCCACTTCTTGTTATATTTTGTACTTGTGGCAATAATTCATGAATGGAAATGTTATTTTTTGAATAAATTCTCAGAGTTTATGTTAAAATATCGTAATCGATTTTTTTCCTATCCCTACTCACTTGGCCAAAGTAAAAAACGATAGTCGAAAGAAACGGATTGTCTGATTATCTCTATGGTCTGATAAAGATTTGATGGCATCATCAAAGATATTATAAAAACTCATGCATTCATAACATCTTTGGCATCATCCTATGAAGTATGTGCTAACTCTTCATTTAACTCTAGTAGGTGAGCTCTGATTTCATTGATAACTAACAAGGATTCATTGTCAAGTTTTAGCCAAACCATTTCATCAAAAACCGTTTTTCCTTTGGCCAAGGCTTAATTATTTCAACACAAACAAATGCAAGTCAACTTTTGTGGACTTGCACGTGATAAATTTGACAACAAGCGTCTACTTGTGCCATTTGATATGATTTGTTCGAATAAATAGCTGGATCTCAAGAACTATTTCGAGTATATTCCCGAATGATTCAGTGCGATGTTAGGCAATGATTGCAATGAGCTAGAATGTTCTATTCCAGATGAGAGTGCAAAGAACCTACGTGAATGAGTCAGTGCAGTGCAAAGAGAGAATGTATTCAACAAGTGAAAGATGCCACAAGAAGACACACCTCAGACATGACAGATGATGGCGTCATTACAGCCCCTCCCGACACTACGTACATAGTAGAGTCAGTCCGATGTAGCTTCAGCCCGTACCAATAACAGCCCCTCCCGACACTACGTACATAGTATAGTCAGTCCGATGTAGCTTCAGCCCGTACCTATAACAGCCCCTCCCGACACTACATAGTATAGTCAATCCGATGTAGCTTCAGCCCGTACCTATAACAGCCGGCAGCCCCTCCCGACACTACGTACATAGTATAGTCAGTCCGATGTAGCTTCAGCCCGTACCACATAGCAGCCCCTCCCGACACTACATGGTATAGTCAGTCCGATGTAGCTTCAGCCCGTACCAATAACAGCCCCTCCCGACACTACGTACATAGTATAGTCAGTCCGATGTAGCTTCAGCCCGTACCACATAGCAGCCCCTCCCGACACTACATGGTATAGTCAGTCCGATGTAGCTTCAGCCCGTACCAATAACAGCCCCTCCCGACACTACGTACATAGTATAGTCAGTCCGATGTAGCTTCAGCCCGTGCCAATAACAGCCCCTCCCGACACTACATACATAGCATAGTCAGTCCGATGTAGCTTCAGCCCGTACCTATAACAGCCGGCAGCCCCTCCCGACACTACGTACATAGTATAGTCAGTCCGATGTAGCTTCAGCCCGTGCCATCAGCCCCTCCCTCCCGACACTTCATAGTATAGTTAGTCCGATGTAGCTTCAGCCCGTACCTATAACAGCCCCTCCCGACACTACATAGCATAGTCAGTCCAATGTAGCTTCAGCCCGTACCACATAGCAGCCCTTCCCGACACTACGTACATAGTATAGTCAGTCCGATGTAGCTTCAGCCCGTGCCAATAACAGCCCCTCCCGACACTACATACATAGCATAGTCAGTCCGATGTAGCTTCAGCCCGTACCTATAACAGCCGGCAGCCCCTCCCGACACTACGTACATAGTATAGTCAGTCTGATGTAGCTTCAGCCCGTGCCATCAGCCCCTCCCTCCCGACACTACATAGTATAGTTAGTCCGATGTAGCTTCAGCCCGTACCTATAACAGCCCCTCCCGACACTACATAGCATAGTCAGTCCGATGTAGCTTCAGCCCGTACCACATAGCAGCCCTTCCCGACACTACATACATAGTATAGTCAGTCCGATGTAGCTTCAGCCCGTGCCACATAGCAGCCCTTCCCGACACTACATACATAGTATAGTCAGTCCGATGTAGCTTCAGCCCGTGCCACATAGCAGCCCTTCCCGACACTACATACTACATATAGTCAGTCCGATGTAGCTTCAGCCCGTACCACATAGCAGCCCTTCCCGACACTACATACATAGTATAGTCAGTCCGATGTAGCTTCAGCCCGTGCCACATAGCAGCCCTTCCCGACACTACATACATAGTATAGTCAGTCCGATGTAGCTTCAGCCCGTGCCACATAGCAGCCCTTCCCGACACTACATACTACATATAGTCAGTCCGATGTAGCTTCAGCCCGTACCACATAGCAGCCCTTCCCGACACTACATACATAGTATAGTCAGTCCGATGTAGCTTCAGCCCGTGCCACATAGCAGCCCTTCCCGACACTACATACATAGTATAGTCAGTCCGATGTAGCTTCAGCCCGTACCACATAGCAGCCCTTCCCGACACTACATACTACATATAGTCAGTCCGATGTAGCTTCAGCCCGTACCACATAGCAGCCCTTCCCGACACTACATACATAGTATAGTCAGTCCGATGTAGCTTCAGCCCGTGCCACATAGCAGCCCTTCCCGACACTACATACATAGTATAGTCAGTCCGATGTAGCTTCAGCCCGTGCCACATAGCAGCCCTTCCCGACACTACATACATAGTATAGTCAGTCCGATGTAGCTTCAGCCCGTACCACATAGCAGCCCTTCCCGACACTACATACATAGTATAGTCAGTCCGATGTGCCTTTAGCCAGTAACAAATAGATTAGGTAGTGTGTCACTATGTCTTTAGCCCAAACACGTTAGCCCGTTTCTACAAGTGTAGTGTAAGCCTCACAGTAAAAAATAAACAATCACTCTGGAAAAATTCATTACCACTATTTAAAGAAATAATTGTCCACCTTAATGTTGAAACTTTAGTTAGATGACATTTTAAAAGTGGGAATCAATTAATTTACAATTTCTTTGTGACTTGAACATTATTGTCTACCTTGATCGAGATAAACACAAACTGAAAAGGCGCATTTAGGGGGGAGATCCTTTCTCTTAATATGTCATGATTTATATTCTAACTCCATCACATACAACCACTAATACAGGGATGCATCTAACACTGATTCTCTGTGCAGTTACGTCTGTGTAATAATGATCAAGAGAGTTGGATGCTGGAACAGGCGAAAAACTCCCTCCCTCCCACCCTCCCTCCCTCCCCCTACCCCTTCCCACCTGACAGGCTTAGGCGTTGCTTAGACTTGAGGTAAACCACAGAGAACCACGATGAGAGGTAGAAGGCCCGATGTCCATCTCAATTATTCTTGACGTGAGCTCAAACCCCAGTAATTCTGTCTTCATCCAATCTTTGTGATTTTGACTCCAGACATTTTGTAAGAGAATACCTGAATATTTCTTGGTTTGAATCAAATTGTATCTGAGCATGAATTGTTTCAATAAGTGTGCAATGGTAAATCGTGATACTGGACTTCTGGCCTTCTACCTCTGAGGTACAGAGTTAAACTACAGACATATCAGTTAACATCGGGGTGAAAATTAGAAGAAAAAATAATTATAATTACGATCAAATCTAAATATACTTGCACCCATTTTGAATAATACTTTAGTAGTCATGTAGTACTAAAATACATGATTATAGTTTAGTGCACTTTACGCTGAGAAATTGTTTATTGTTGTATGACTTGGTTTTGGCAGCTGGCATGAGGGTAGGGGGGGGGGAGACTGCTCCCCACCCCCTCTGCTATTCCTTGTCAAATGTCATGGCTACTGCACTTACTTTCTGCAATTTTAGAATTCTTAGAGAAATGTTTGATTTACGAGAATTTTGTTGAAAATAACAATTCTATTTTTTATGAAATTCATATTTATTTATTTATTTATTTATTTATTTATATATTTATTTGTATAATACACAAACAGAGTACAAATTCACAAGTGGACGTAACAAATACAAAAAAACAGAAATAAGAAATAGAAATCATTAAAAAAAATTATCAAAAACTAACAAGGAATATCAGTTGATACAATACAAAGATCGAGGTCATCGATTTGCTCATCGGCGCTCGATGAACAATACAGTGTTCTTTTTTATGAATTTTGTCGATGGTTTTCAATTTGTAATTTAGGAGTTTTATAGATGATATTGTTCTATTAGCTTTGAAATGTTCTATAAGAATTTTTTGTAATCATTGTAATCTATTGGTAGAAACTGTAGTTGTGTAATGTGTAATTATTCTGCGCTGTAAAGCAACCTTTTATTAAAAGGCAGAGTCTTTTATTTCAATAAAGGTTGTTGTTATTAAAATGAAAACGGAAACATTGAGAAGAGTGGCCGATGATGTAATGGAATGCCATGGCGCAATGATGGCGCAATGAGAGGAGAGGAATGCTGAGCTATGCGCTGAGAGGAAGGGTTGCCAGAGCAAAGGGTGAACTCAATGAGGGGGATTAAGACATGATGAGCGGAATGTGTCTTGTATTAAACCACTTCATTCATCGCAGCAATTAATCACTTCCATCCCGACCTTATTACTTCTGATTCATCCCGACACTCGGCAATGCGTGAATGTCAATGTCATTACAGTCATCAGTACTTCTGCATTTTATTAGAGTGGTGTCATAAATATGTTTACTGTCTTGGAAAAACATAAACAATATCACTTTCATTTACAGATCTTTCTTAAATACTCGCCAAGCATTCTTCGTGATCATATGTAATAATTACTTACTTGACTTTTAAGATATGTTCAGGTATTCAATTGCATATATTTTTCACTAGCGCAAAAGCTGGATCCTTGTAGTCTAGTATGATGTTGGACATCTGACGTTCTTCTTATGAACTTCTCTGAAGATCTCATTCTTCATTTCACAAGTACAACCCTTCCGTGAATATTCAATAAAATAGGTACAATTCATATGGATGGAACACTTCTTTAGGTACAAAATATTTGTTACTGTTGTTTTGATCGTTGTATTCGCACATTAAGGACTTCTAATTATGATATATTTTAAATTATAGCGCTGATTGGTTAATTTTCTTGACGAAATTGTGTTTATACTTTGACATTTTCTTCCTTATAATGATCATAATTGATTGAAATTTCTACAATTACATTAGTTGTAAACGTGTAATTGTGAATTGTTGTGTATTTTTCTGTGAAGATCTAGAAGCAAGTTCAGATATCTCATTAGAGTTATAAAAATAACATTCATCTAATGTTCTATGTATATTATTGTCATAAAATCTCCATAAGTATTAAACGCGTAACGACTTCGCTAATTTGTCAAATTCTAATTCAAATCAATTTGAATGAGAATTTATGTATTTACGTGTCTTTAACGTCGCACTGTTCTGCAGCGAGGCTAATGGCGACGGATTCATGATTATGATGATGATGAGGAATAGGTAAGAATGGGCGATGGGAAGAAGGCGGTCGCGGCATATCAGTAGTAAATTATCCCATCATTCTGTACCTCAGAGGTAGAAAGACGTAAGTCCATTTTCTCGAATTTGCGTTGCACACTTTTGGAATGATTTAATTAATCAAGTTTCATCAAATCCATTTGACTGATGACAACAAATACAGTTATATTGAAGTATTCTCTTACACAATGACTGATCATGTCACTATTTCATTATGATTATGGAGACAGAAGTACTGGTTTCTGAGCTCACCTCAAGAATCATTGAAATGTACTACCGCCCTTCTACCTCTGATGTTCTCTCAACTGAGGGAAACCTCAAGTTGTTTGGGACAACCGCAGAAGTCGGAGTGTAAACTTTGAAGTGCATGATTTTGAGTTTGAAATGATTTGTGTGATCGATCTTCTGGCTCTGGTTGGATTTGGTTTGGTGCTATGAGCGTGAGGGGTGTTCTACCCGCTAGGCGGTGCAGTGTGGTCGGGGGGTGGCGCCAGGGGGTGGGTCGGCGCCGGGGGGCGACTGTTTGGTATGCAGCGAGCGGATTGCGCCACACAACAAGGGCGGGGGTGGGCGAGGGGCGGGGGCGGGGGTTCAGATCAATACAAGCCGACTGTGTGGAGTGCAGAAGAAGAAGGAGATATTAATACACACAGATTTACTCTCCATATGACATGCAGCTCCATACATGACATGCAGCTCCATACATGACATGCAGCTCCATACATGACATTCAGCTCCATACATGACATGCTCCATACATGACATGCAGCTCCATACATGACATGCAGCTCCATACATGACATGCAGCTCCATACATGACATGCTCCATACATGACATGCAGCTCCATACATGACATGCAGCTACATACATGACATGCAGGTCCATACATGACATCAGCTCCATACATGACATGCAGCTCCATACATGACATTATCCATACATGACATGCAGCTCCATACATGACATGCAGCTCCATACATGACATGCAGCTCCATACATGACATACAGCTCCATACATGACATGCAGCTCCATACATGACATGCAGCTCCATACATGACATGCAGCTACATACATGACATGCAGCTCCATACATGACATGCAGCTCCATACATGACATTATCCATACATGACATGCAGCTCCATACATGACATGCAGCTCCATACATGACATGCAGCTCCATACATGACATACAGCTCCATACATGACATGCAGCTCCATACATGACATGCAGCTCCATACATGACATGCTCCATACATGACATGCAGCTCCATACATGACATGCAGCTCCATACATGACATGCTCCATACATGACATGCAGCTCCATACATGACATGCAGCTCCATACATGACATGCAGCTCCATACATGACATGCAGCTCCATACATGACTAACATGACACCTGTGTTGAAAACGCACTGTGTAACGCGTTGATGAGCGAGCCTTCGTAATGCATGCGAGTTCATGCGTTTGAAAGTCTCTGCTCTACAGGCCTTGGAACTGAAGTGTCAAGAGTAAAGTGTAAAAATAAATGAAAATTCTTGGCATAAATTTGCAAATATTTCAAAATTATCCTTAAATTTAAATGAGAATAACTTTTGGAGATAACGATTAGTCCGAAAATTTCAAAAACAACGCTCGTATGAAATTAGTGTGTGTATACAAAATTTCAGATCGGTTGAACGGTTCGACCTGGGCAGTGCAGACAAAAGCACAAACAAACACACACACAGAGAAAGTGTCAGAAGAGTGTTGTATTTTCTTACCCAAATCTTAATTTCACTGTTAGGTACTTTTTAAATAGGTATCCCAAAAAACCACACAGTGATAACCTATCTGATATGATTACAGGATTGCTTGCTTCACCATTACGAACCTAATGGTAATGTAAATACACAAATACCACGATACTACACGATACGATTTTCTTTGCAACTCTCCAATTTCCATATAAACACTCAGGTTCTGCTGGAAAAACAGATCCATGTGTTGTGACTTGAGTGTTTTTTTCCAAAATTCTCTTTTGACAACTTTTTCTTAACTCTAAAAACGCAACAAGTCCACAACAATCCTTGACAGATTATGTTGTAAATATGTAAAATATGAGATAATGTATAGGTCTTGATAAACATGCCAAATTTGAACCGGAGCAATTTGATTTTCGATCAAATTTTATCCAATTGTAGGATTTGGCTGACACTTTGAAAAATTATATATAATGTTTTTCCTTTAGAGCATAAAACTTGAAAACGCGTATGAAATCGCATAGTACAATACGAAGGCTCGCTCATCAACGCGTTACACAGAGCGTTTTCCTAGTAAAGTGACAGGAGACTTGCAAATAAGTTACTGCTTTCTTCATAGAGTGTGTGAGCTACAGGTCGAAGCATCTGACAACATCGAGTATCGAACTTCTGACAACATCGAGCTAATCTGATCGACTAATCGAATCTCGCGCCCTCGAGACTGCCAGGGATCCTCATGACGTCATCATCAGCTGTCAACGCGATCACGTGACCATGCAAGACCATTCGACCTTGAAATCTACTGTCAAGATATAGTCGTTGAGCTCAATTTGCAATACGAATGTTATGACTGTACAAATATATGTATAATTATATTAATTTTGTTTTAATTTTATCGATTTGATTTGATCGATTCACTTTAAATAAACGATGTTATTGATTTTTTCAAGCCTTTCAAATTTCGTGCTAAAACTTGTAAAACGTTGTAAAATCTATAAAACTGTATGACTAGATTTGTAAATTTTTAAAAAAATCATATTTTGCCTTCCCTTATGTAGTGTCTTGTACGTTGACAAAAGTACCTAAATTATTTAAGAACATTTAATAAAAGAATATTCTCAGAGGTAGAAGGCCCTAAGTCCATTTCAATGATTCTCGAGTTGTGCTCAAAAACCAAATATCTCCGATCATCTAATCATATCTGTAATGGTGACATGAGTCATTGTTATTTGTTGCCATCAGTCTAGTTCCAGTTGATTACTTGATTACAAAAGTGTGCAATGCGTAATCGAGTAAATGGACAGCGGGCCTATTGCTTCTGAGTTACAGAACACATTGATCGGCTTGGACTCCCATCATGTAATGTTGGTTGTAACATGGAGCTGTGCAATGGAACTGAAGAGAGGGTTGTCACTTGTAGCTGTAAATAATAACATAGAGTTGTCAGCACTCGGTACACACCCCTTGCCTCTTCATCCCCAAGCAAAACTTACACTCTACGAGTTATATAGCATCTTCATTCAACAAAATATATTAAATTCTTACAAACGCGACAAAATATTTAAGGAAGATCAACTCCTGTCACCTACTTCATCTAAAAATCGGTTCTGTAATTTAACAATACCAGTTTAAATGTCACAAACAAAACCATAATGTAACAAACCTAATTTGATGGGATTCAAAAATATATTAACATTTTTAACCCCTCAAAAAAGAAATTTTCATTATTCGTATAATAATTAGAGGCTATCAAATTAAAATATATTTTAAACAAAAATTGAAAATTTGAATAGATTCAAAATAAAAAATTCTCTTATTTACCTAACCCCTTATAAAAACAAATTTTAATTTTTAATATTTTCCAAATTACTTTTTCAATATCTTACACACAATCAACTTCTAGGTACTGCATATCGTGTAGGGATGCTCTGGGGGTTGAAAGAGCGTTGCAATTAATTAACTCCCCCCCCCCCCCTCGTCCATGCCAAGTTAATCACACAAGTTAATAGCCCCCCCCCCCCCCCCCTGGCTCAACCCTTCCCCTGATAAAAGAGTGAGATGTGTTCTTCTTAGCCCGGTCCATGGCTGATTATATTACAGAGGGTGGATTAATTAAATGCTCTTGTTATTGTCTTCATTTCTTATGGGAATTGCATTCAATGGAGGGAAATGCAACGGATAACAATAAGTGTTTAGTTTTATTTCCTATCGCCTCGTTCAAAAGCAGAATACTTCGAAACATATGTACCATTTAACATAAATGTCCCATTGACTTTTCACTAATAACTTTGCATTTATATGATAAAGAAAAATATACCAAAATTATTTTAGTTTAAATATAATTGATTGAATGATGAAGCAAATAATCTACATAAAAATGATGCATTATTGTGACATAACAGTTCACTTTTGACGTAATGTAAACATCATTGGGAGAGCTTTTATTGCTTATATTATGTCGACTTTTTATTGGAATGCCGAAATTATAATTTTGATACTCAATACTACATCCAGTGAACGAAGTAAAATATGTTTGTAATTGTAAAATAAAGATTTATGTTCCAATGGTACAGCCTAGATCGATAAGAAAATTGCAGACAGCTAAAAGAAATTAATTGTTTGTATAAATTGGTTTATTTCTAAATTAAATTTTATCCTTCTAAATATGAAATATATTAATATTGTTTAAAGCTTATTGGAACTATCACAGCCCCTAGCATTGACATTAAATGATTGGATTATATCTATAACTAAAGGTAGAAGGTCGGAAGTCCATTAGAATCATTCATCAGGTGAGCTTATAAACCAGTAATTGGGCCTTTAGGTGATATGAGTCATTGTGTAAGAGAATACATCAATAACAGCATTTGTTGCCATCAGTCACATGGCAATTGTTAGATCTTGATTACATCATTCTAAAAGTGTGCAACGCAGAGAGCCTGCATGGACTTCCGACCTTCTCCCTCTAAGGTACTGGAACCCTGGTCTCCTGGCTAAGCAACAGGCACTTGTAAGTGACTTTGTTTTGCGTCTCTCATTGAAGTCAGCTGTTTGGAGACTGCGATTGTCTTCTGTCTCGCGACCTTGTGTTGGAGGAGGTGCGTCGTTAATGTCACGTGACTGGCTCAAGTACACGTCTGCACAAATGACACTCGACACTCTCAAACAAACTCTGTGACTTGTCAAATACAAATGAATCATAATTAAATAATTAAAGTGAACTTAGAAGGAATTCTAGTGCAATCATGAAAACGTTATTATAATTTAAAAAAGAAAATCTCATACTATAGTTGTCGAAATATATAAATATTTCATAATATTTCTAATATATTTACATTTCTGAAAATATGTTTACCTATAGGTACTATTATTAAAAAATATATATGTTTCTGAAATATACTATTTCTAAAAACTATAAAATAATATTCTGAAAAAAAGTCTGAAATTAAACCAATATTTTCTATATTTCTATTTCTTCTATTTTCTATAAGTATTTCTAATTATGAAAAATGTGTGTAGGTATATTTTTATATTGCTACTATTTAATGATTAATCAAGGATGCAATATTTAACACCTGTTAAAAATAATACTCCATGTCGAATGTAAACAACCCGAGAGCATGTAATTATAACAAAGCCCCCCCCCCCCCCCCCTGATGAAGCACCTGAAGCCCCCCCCCCCCCCCCCCCAACCGTGTAGGACAAGTGACAATCAGAGACTTAAGTGCCTGAACACGACATGGGCATTACACTGAGTACAGTACATTGCACGCCACAAGTCTCTCACAACACTGAGTACAGTACATTGCACGCCACAAGTCTCTCACAACATTCACTATAGTACATTGCACGCCACAAGTCTCTCACAACACTGAGTACAGTACATTGCACGCCACAAGTCTCTCACAACACTGAGTACAGTACATTGCACGCCACAAGTCTCTCACAACACTGAGTACAGTACATTGCACGCCACAAGTCCCTCACAACACTGAGTACAGTACATTGCACGCCACAAGTCTCTCACTACACTGAGTACAGTACATTGCACGCCACAAGTCCCTCACAACACTGAGTACAGTACATTGCACGCCACAAGTCTCTCACAACACTGAGTACAGTACATTGCACGCCACAAGTCCCTCACAACACTGAGTACAGTACATTGCACGCCACAAGTCCCTCACAACACTGAGTACAGTACATTGCACGCCACAAGTCCCTCACAACACTGAGTACAGTACATTGCACGCCACAAGTCCCTCACAACACTGAGTACAGTACATTGCACGCCACAAGTCTCTCAACACACTACACTGAGTACAGTACATTGCACGCCACAAGTCCCTCACAACACTGAGTACAGTACATTGCACGCCACAAGTCTCTCACAACACTGAGTACAGTACATTGCACGCCACAAGTCCCTCACAACACTGAGTACAGTACATTGCACGCCACAAGTCTCTCACAACACTGAGTACAGTACATTGCACGCCACAAGTCCCTCACAACACTGAGTACAGTACATTGCACGCCACAAGTCCCTCACAACACTGAGTACAGTACATTGCACGCCACAAGTCCCTCACAACACTGAGTACAGTACATTGCACGCCACAAGTCTCTCACAACACTGAGTACAGTACATTGCACGCCACAAGTCCCTCACAACATTCACTATAGTACATTGCACGCCACAAGTCTCTCACAACACTGAGTACAGTACATTGCACGCCACAAGTCTCTCACAACACTGAGTACAGTACATTGCACGCCACAAGTCTCTCACAACACTGAGTACAGTACATTGCACGCCACAAGTCCCTCACAACACTGAGTACAGTACAATGCAAGGGACAAGTACCTCACAACACTACACTATAGTACATTGCAAGGGAAAGGTACCTCACAACACTGAGTACAGTACATTGCACGCCACAAGTCTCTCACAACACTGAGTACAGTACATTGCACGCCACAAGTCCCTCACAACACTGAGTACAGTACATTGCACGCCACAAGTCTCTCACAACACTGAGTACAGTACATTGCACGCCACAAGTCTCTCACAACACTGAGTACAGTACATTGCACGCCACAAGTCCCTCACAACACAACACTGAGTACAGTACATTGCACGCCACAAGTCTCTCACAACACTGAGTACAGTACATTGCACGCCACAAGTCCCTCACAACACTGAGTACAGTACATTGCACGCCACAAGTCTCTCACAACACTGAGTACAGTACATTGCAAGGGACAAGTACCTCACAACACTACACTATAGTACATTGCAAGGGACAAGTACCTCACAACACTGAGTACAGTACATTGCACGCCACAAGTCCCTCACAACACTGAGTACAGTACATTGCACGCCACAAGTCTCTCACAACACTGAGTACAGTACATTGCACGCCACAAGTCTCTCACAACACTGAGTACAGTACATTGCACGCCACAAGTCCCTCACAACACAACACTGAGTACAGTACATTGCACGCCACAAGTCTCTCACAACATTCACTATAGTACATTGCACGCCACAAGTCCCTCACAACACTGAGTACAGTACATTGCACGCCACAAGTCTCTCACAACACTGAGTACAGTACATTGCACGCCACAAGTCTCTCACAACACTGAGTACAGTACATTGCACGCCACAAGTCCCTCACAACACAACACTGAGTACAGTACATTGCACGCCACAAGTCTCTCACAACATTCACTATAGTACATTGCACGCCACAAGTCCCTCACAACACTGAGTACAGTACATTGCACGCCACAAGTCACCTCACAACACTGAGTACAGTACATTGCACGCCACAAGTCTCTCACAACACTGAGTACAGTACATTGCACGCCACAAGTCTCTCACAACACTGAGTACAGTACATTGCACGCCACAAGTCTCTCACAACACTGAGTACAGTACATTGCACGCCACAAGTCCCTCACAACACAACACTGAGTACAGTACATTGCACGCCACAAGTCTCTCACAACATTCACTATAGTACATTGCACGCCACAAGTCCCTCACAACACTGAGTACAGTACATTGCACGCCACAAGTCTCTCACAACACTGAGTACAGTACATTGCACGCCACAAGTCCCTCACAACACTGAGTACAGTACATTGCACGCCACAAGTCCCTCACAACATTCACTATAGTACATTGCACGCCACAAGTCCCTCACAACACTGAGTACAGTACATTGCACGCCACAAGTCCCTCACAACACTGGGTACAGTACATTGCACGCCACAAGTCTCTCACAACACTGAGTACAGTACATTGCACGCCACAAGTCCCTCACAACACTGAGTACAGTACATTGCACGCCACAAGTCTCTCACAACACTGAGTACAGTACATTGCACGCCACAAGTCTCTCACAACACTGAGTACAGTACATTGCACGCCACAAGTCCCTCACAACACTGAGTACAGTACATTGCACGCCACAAGTCTCTCACAACACTGAGTACAGTACATTGCACGCCACAAGTCCCTCACAACACTGAGTACAGTACATTGCACGCCACAAGTCTCTCACAACACTGAGTACAGTACATTGCACGCCACAAGTCTCTCACAACACTGAGTACAGTACATTGCACGCCACAAGTCTCTCACAACACTGAGTACAGTACATTGCACGCCACAAGTCCCTCACAACACTGAGTACAGTACATTGCACGCCACAAGTCTCTCACAACACTGAGTACAGTACATTGCACGCCACAAGTCCCTCACAACACTGAGTACAGTACATTGCACGCCACAAGTCCCTCACAACACTGAGTACAGTACATTGCACGCCACAAGTCCCTCACAACATTCAATATAGTACATTGCACGCCACAAGTCCCTCACAACACTGAGTACAGTACATTGCACGCCACAAGTCTCTCACAACACTGAGTACAGTACATTGCACGCCACAAGTCCCTCACAACACTGAGTACAGTACATTGCACGCCACAAGTCCCTCACAACACTGAGTACAGTACATTGCACGCCACAAGTCTCTCACAACACTGAGTACAGTACATTGCACGCCACAAGTCTCTCACAACACTGAGTACAGTACATTGCACGCCACAAGTCTCTCACAACACTGAGTACAGTACATTGCACGCCACAAGTCTCTCACAACACTGAGTACAGTACATTGCACGCCACAAGTCTCTCACAACACTGAGTACAGTACATTGCACGCCACAAGTCTCTCACAACACTGAGTACAGTACATTGCACGCCACAAGTCCCTCACAACACAACACTGAGTACAGTACATTGCACGCCACAAGTCCCTCACAACACTGAGTACAGTACATTGCACGCCACAAGTCCCTCACAACACTGAGTACAGTACATTGCACGCCACAAGTCCCTCACAACACTGAGTACAGTACATTGCACGCCACAAGTCTCTCACAACACTGAGTACAGTACATTGCACGCCACAAGTCCCTCACAACACTGAGTACAGTACATTGCACGCCACAAGTCTCTCACAACACTGAGTACAGTACATTGCACGCCACAAGTTTCTCACAACACTGAGTACAGTACATTGCACGCCACAAGTCCCTCACAACACTGAGTACAGTACATTGCACGCCACAAGTCCCTCACAACACTGAGTACAGTACATTGCACGCCACAAGTCCCTCACAACACTGAGTACAGTACATTGCACGCCACAAGTCTCTCACAACACTGAGTACAGTACATTGCACGCCACAAGTCCCTCACAACACTGAGTACAGTACATTGCACGCCACAAGTCTCTCACAACACTGAGTACAGTACATTGCACGCCACAAGTTTCTCACAACACTGAGTACAGTACATTGCACGCCACAAGTCTCTCACAACACTGAGTACAGTACATTGCACGCCACAAGTCCCTCACAACATTCACTATAGTACATTGCACGCCACAAGTCTCTCACAACACTGAGTACAGTACATTGCACGCCACAAGTCCCTCACAACATTCACTATAGTACATTGCACGCCACAAGTCCCTCAAAACACTGAGTACAGTACATTGCACGCCACAAGTCTCTCACAACACTGAGTACAGTACATTGCACGCCACAAGTCTCTCACAACACTGAGTACAGTACATTGCACGCCACAAGTCCCTCACAACACTGAGTACAGTACATTGCACGCCACAAGTCTCTCACTACACTGAGTACAGTACATTGCACGCCACAAGTCCCTCACAACACTGAGTACAGTACATTGCACGCAACAAGTCTCTCACAACACTGAGTACAGTACATTGCACGCCACAAGTCTCTCACAACACTGAGTACAGTACATTGCACGCCACAAGTCTCTCACAACACTGAGTACAGTACATTGCACGCCACAAGTCTCTCACAACACTGAGTACAGTACATTGCACGCCACAAGTCCCTCACAACACTGAGTACAGTACATTGCACGCCACAAGTCCCTCACAACACTGAGTACAGTACATTGCACGCCACAAGTCTCTCACAACACTGAGTACAGTACATTGCACGCCACAAGTCTCTCACAACACTGAGTACAGTACATTGCACGCCACAAGTCCCTCACAACACTGAGTACAGTACATTGCACGCCACAAGTCTCTCACTACACTGAGTACAGTACATTGCACGCCACAAGTACCTCACAACACTGAGTACAGTACATTGCACGCAACAAGTCTCTCACAACACTGAGTACAGTACATTGCACGCCACAAGTCTCTCACAACACTGAGTACAGTACATTGCACGCCACAAGTCCCTCACAACACTGAGTACAGTACATTGCACGCCACAAGTCTCTCACAACACTGAGTACAGTACATTGCACGCCACAAGTCCCTCACAACACTGAGTACAGTACATTGCACGCAACAAGTCTCTCACAACACTGAGTACAGTACATTGCACGCCACAAGTCTCTCACAACACTGAGTACAGTACATTGCACGCCACAAGTCCCTCACAACACTGAGTACAGTACATTGCACGCCACAAGTCTCTCACAACACTGAGTACAGTACATTGCACGCCACAAGTCTCTCACAACACTGAGTACAGTACATTGCACGCCACAAGTCCCTCACAACACTGAGTACAGTACATTGCACGCCACAAGTCCCTCACAACACTGAGTACAGTACATTGCACGCCACAAGTACCTCACAACACTGAGTACAGTACATTGCACGCCACAAGTCTCTCACAACACTGAGTACAGTACATTGCACGCCACAAGTCTCTCACAACACTGAGTACAGTACATTGCACGCCACAAGTCTCTCACAACACTGAGTACAGTACATTGCAAGGGACAAGTACCTCACAACACTGAGTACAGTACATTGCACGCCACAAGTCCCTCACAACACTGAGTACAGTACATTGCACGCCACAAGTCCCTCACAACACTGAGTACAGTACATTGCACGCCACAAGTCCCTCACAACACTGAGTACAGTACATTGCACGCCACAAGTCTCTCACAACACTGAGTACAGTACATTGCACGCCACAAGTCCCTCACAACACTGAGTACAGTACATTGCACGCCACAAGTCCCTCACAACACTGAGTACAGTACATTGCACGCCACAAGTCTCTCACAACACTGAGTACAGTACATTGCACGCCACAAGTCCCTCACAACACTGAGTACAGTACATTGCACGCCACAAGTCCCTCACAACACTGAGTACAGTACATTGCACGCCACAAGTCCCTCACAACACTGAGTACAGTACATTGCACGCCACAAGTCTCTCACAACACTGAGTACAGTACATTGCACGCCACAAGTCCCTCACAACACTGAGTACAGTACATTGCACGCCACAAGTCCCTCACAACACTGAGTACAGTACATTGCACGCCACAAGTCCCTCACAACACTGAGTACAGTACATTGCACGCCACAAGTCCCTCACAACACTGAGTACAGTACATTGCACGTCACAAGTCCCTCACAACACTGAGTACAGTACATTGCACGCCACAAGTCCCTCACAACACTGAGTACAGTACATTGCACGCCACAAGTCCCTCACAACACTGAGTACAGTACATTGCACGCCACAAGTCTCTCACAACACTGAGTACAGTACATTGCACGCCACAAGTCTCTCACAACACTGAGTACAGTACATTGCACGCCACAAGTCTCTCACAACACTGAGTACAGTACATTGCACGCCACAAGTCTCTCACAACACTGAGTACAGTACATTGCACGCCACAAGTCTCTCACAACACTGAGTACAGTACATTGCACGCCACAAGTCTCTCACAACACTGAGTACAGTACATTGCACGCCACAAGTCTCTCACAACACTGAGTACAGTACATTGCACGCCACAAGTCTCTCACAACACTGAGTACAGTACATTGCACGCCACAAGTCTCTCACAACACTGAGTACAGTACATTGCACGCCACAAGTCTCTCACAACACTGAGTACAGTACATTGCACGCCACAAGTCTCTCACAACACTGAGTACAGTACATTGCACGCCACAAGTCTCTCACAACACTGAGTACAGTACATTGCACGCCACAAGTCTCTCACAACACTGAGTACAGTACATTGCACGCCACAAGTCTCTCACAACACTGAGTACAGTACATTGCACGCCACAAGTCCCTCACAACACTGAGTACAGTACATTGCACGCCACAAGTCCCTCACAACATTCACTATAGTACATTGCACGCCACAAGTCCCTCACAACACTGAGTACAGTACATTGCACGCCACAAGTCTCTCACAACACTGAGTACAGTACATTGCACGCCACAAGTCTCTCACAACAGTGAGTACAGTACATTGCACGCCACAAGTCCCTCACAACACTGAGTACAGTACATTGCACGCCACAAGTCTCTCACAACACTGAGTACAGTACATTGCACGCCACAAGTCCCTCACAACACTGAGTACAGTACATTGCACGCCACAAGTCTCTCACAACACTGAGTACAGTACATTGCACGCCACAAGTCTCTCACAACACTGAGTACAGTACATTGCACGCCACAAGTCTCTCACAACACTGAGTACAGTACATTGCACGCCACAAGTCCCTCACAACACTGAGTACAGTACATTGCACGCCACAAGTCTCTCACAACACTGAGTACAGTACATTGCACGCCACAAGTCCCTCACAACACTGAGTACAGTACATTGCACGCCACAAGTCCCTCACAACACTGAGTACAGTACATTGCACGCCACAAGTCCCTCACAACATTCACTATAGTACATTGCACGCCACAAGTCCCTCACAACACTGAGTACAGTACATTGCACGCCACAAGTCTCTCACAACACTGAGTACAGTACATTGCACGCCACAAGTCCCTCACAACACTGAGTACAGTACATTGCACGCCACAAGTCCCTCACAACACTGAGTACAGTACATTGCACGCCACAAGTCTCTCACAACACTGAGTACAGTACATTGCACGCCACAAGTCTCTCACAACACTGAGTACAGTACATTGCACGCCACAAGTCTCTCACAACACTGAGTACAGTACATTGCACGCCACAAGTCTCTCACAACACTGAGTACAGTACATTGCACGCCACAAGTCTCTCACAACACTGAGTACAGTACATTGCACGCCACAAGTCTCTCACAACACTGAGTACAGTACATTGCACGCCACAAGTCCCTCACAACACAACACTGAGTACAGTACATTGCACGCCACAAGTCCCTCACAACACTGAGTACAGTACATTGCACGCCACAAGTCCCTCACAACACTGAGTACAGTACATTGCACGCCACAAGTCCCTCACAACACTGAGTACAGTACATTGCACGCCACAAGTCTCTCACAACACTGAGTACAGTACATTGCACGCCACAAGTCCCTCACAACACTGAGTACAGTACATTGCACGCCACAAGTCTCTCACAACACTGAGTACAGTACATTGCACGCCACAAGTTTCTCACAACACTGAGTACAGTACATTGCACGCCACAAGTCCCTCACAACACTGAGTACAGTACATTGCACGCCACAAGTCCCTCACAACACTGAGTACAGTACATTGCACGCCACAAGTCCCTCACAACACTGAGTACAGTACATTGCACGCCACAAGTCTCTCACAACACTGAGTACAGTACATTGCACGCCACAAGTCCCTCACAACACTGAGTACAGTACATTGCACGCCACAAGTCTCTCACAACACTGAGTACAGTACATTGCACGCCACAAGTTTCTCACAACACTGAGTACAGTACATTGCACGCCACAAGTCTCTCACAACACTGAGTACAGTACATTGCACGCCACAAGTCCCTCACAACATTCACTATAGTACATTGCACGCCACAAGTCTCTCACAACACTGAGTACAGTACATTGCACGCCACAAGTCCCTCACAACATTCACTATAGTACATTGCACGCCACAAGTCCCTCAAAACACTGAGTACAGTACATTGCACGCCACAAGTCTCTCACAACACTGAGTACAGTACATTGCACGCCACAAGTCTCTCACAACACTGAGTACAGTACATTGCACGCCACAAGTCCCTCACAACACTGAGTACAGTACATTGCACGCCACAAGTCTCTCACTACACTGAGTACAGTACATTGCACGCCACAAGTACCTCACAACACTGAGTACAGTACATTGCACGCAACAAGTCTCTCACAACACTGAGTACAGTACATTGCACGCCACAAGTCTCTCACAACACTGAGTACAGTACATTGCACGCCACAAGTCTCTCACAACACTGAGTACAGTACATTGCACGCCACAAGTCTCTCACAACACTGAGTACAGTACATTGCACGCCACAAGTCTCTCACAACACTGAGTACAGTACATTGCACGCCACAAGTCCCTCACAACACTGAGTACAGTACATTGCACGCCACAAGTCCCTCACAACACTGAGTACAGTACATTGCACGCCACAAGTCTCTCACAACACTGAGTACAGTACATTGCACGCCACAAGTCTCTCACAACACTGAGTACAGTACATTGCACGCCACAAGTCCCTCACAACACTGAGTACAGTACATTGCACGCCACAAGTCCCTCACAACACTGAGTACAGTACATTGCACGCCACAAGTCCCTCACAACACTGAGTACAGTACATTGCACGCCACAAGTCTCTCACAACACTGAGTACAGTACATTGCACGCCACAAGTCTCTCACAACACTGAGTACAGTACATTGCACGCCACAAGTCCCTCACAACACTGAGTACAGTACATTGCACGCCACAAGTCCCTCACAACACTGAGTACAGTACATTGCACGCCACAAGTACCTCACAACACTGAGTACAGTACATTGCACGCCACAAGTCTCTCACAACACTGAGTACAGTACATTGCACGCCACAAGTCTCTCACAACACTGAGTACAGTACATTGCACGCCACAAGTCTCTCACAACACTGAGTACAGTACATTGCAAGGGACAAGTACCTCACAACACTGAGTACAGTACATTGCACGCCACAAGTCCCTCACAACACTGAGTACAGTACATTGCACGCCACAAGTCCCTCACAACACTGAGTACAGTACATTGCACGCCACAAGTCCCTCACAACACTGAGTACAGTACATTGCACGCCACAAGTCTCTCACAACACTGAGTACAGTACATTGCACGCCACAAGTCCCTCACAACACTGAGTACAGTACATTGCACGCCACAAGTCCCTCACAACACTGAGTACAGTACATTGCACGCCACAAGTCTCTCACAACACTGAGTACAGTACATTGCACGCCACAAGTCCCTCACAACACTGAGTACAGTACATTGCACGCCACAAGTCCCTCACAACACTGAGTACAGTACATTGCACGCCACAAGTCCCTCACAACACTGAGTACAGTACATTGCACGCCACAAGTCTCTCACAACACTGAGTACAGTACATTGCACGCCACAAGTCCCTCACAACACTGAGTACAGTACATTGCACGCCACAAGTCCCTCACAACACTGAGTACAGTACATTGCACGCCACAAGTCCCTCACAACACTGAGTACAGTACATTGCACGCCACAAGTCCCTCACAACACTGAGTACAGTACATTGCACGTCACAAGTCCCTCACAACACTGAGTACAGTACATTGCACGCCACAAGTCCCTCACAACACTGAGTACAGTACATTGCACGCCACAAGTCCCTCACAACACTGAGTACAGTACATTGCACGCCACAAGTCTCTCACAACACTGAGTACAGTACATTGCACGCCACAAGTCTCTCACAACACTGAGTACAGTACATTGCACGCCACAAGTCTCTCACAACACTGAGTACAGTACATTGCACGCCACAAGTCTCTCACAACACTGAGTACAGTACATTGCACGCCACAAGTCTCTCACAACACTGAGTACAGTACATTGCACGCCACAAGTCTCTCACAACACTGAGTACAGTACATTGCACGCCACAAGTCTCTCACAACACTGAGTACAGTACATTGCACGCCACAAGTCTCTCACAACACTGAGTACAGTACATTGCACGCCACAAGTCCCTCACAACACTGAGTACAGTACATTGCACGCCACAAGTCTCTCACTACACTGAGTACAGTACATTGCACGCCACAAGTCCCTCACAACACTACACTGAGTACAGTACATTGCACGCCACAAGTCTCTCACAACACTGAGTACAGTACATTGCACGCCACAAGTCTCTCACAACACTGAGTACAGTACATTGCACGCCACAAGTCTCTCACAACACTGAGTACAGTACATTGCACGCCACAAGTCTCTCACAACACTGAGTACAGTACATTGCACGCCACAAGTCTCTCACAACACTGAGTACAGTACATTGCACGCCACAAGTCCCTCACAACACTGAGTACAGTACATTGCACGCCACAAGTCCCTCACAACACTGAGTACAGTACATTGCACGCCACAAGTCTCTCACAACACTGAGTACAGTACATTGCACGCCACAAGTCCCTCACAACACTGAGTACAGTACATTGCACGCCACAAGTCTCTCACAACACTGAGTACAGTACATTGCACGCCACAAGTCCCTCACAACACTGAGTACAGTACATTGCACGCCACAAGTCTCTCACAACACTGAGTACAGTACATTGCACGCCACAAGTCTCTCACAACACTGAGTACAGTACATTGCACGCCACAAGTCTCTCACAACACTGAGTACAGTACATTGCACGCCACAAGTCCCTCACAACACTGAGTACAGTACATTGCACGCCACAAGTCTCTCACAACACTGAGTACAGTACATTGCACGCCACAAGTCTCTCACTACACTGAGTACAGTACATTGCACGCCACAAGTCTCTCACAACACTGAGTACAGTACATTGCACGCCACAAGTCCCTCACAACACTGAGTACAGTACATTGCACGCCACAAGTCCCTCACAACACTGAGTACAGTACATTGCACGCCACAAGTCCCTCACAACACTGAGTACAGTACATTGCACGCCACAAGTCCCTCACAACACTGAGTACAGTACATTGCACGCCACAAGTCTCTCACAACACTGAGTACAGTACATTGCACGCCACAAGTCTCTCACAACACTGAGTACAGTACATTGCACGCCACAAGTCCCTCACAACACTGAGTACAGTACATTGCACGCCACAAGTCCCTCACAACACTGAGTACAGTACATTGCACGCCACAAGTCCCTCACAACACTGAGTACAGTACATTGCACGCCACAAGTCCCTCACAACACTGATTACAGTACATTGCACGTCACAAGTCCCTCACAACACTGAGTACAGTACATTGCACGCCACAAGTCCCTCACAACACTGAGTACAGTACATTGCACGCCACAAGTCCCTCACAACACTGAGTACAGTACATTGCACGCCACAAGTCTCTCACAACACTGAGTACAGTACATTGCACGCCACAAGTCTCTCACAACACTGAGTACAGTACATTGCACGCCACAAGTCTCTCACAACACTGAGTACAGTACATTGCACGCCACAAGTCTCTCACAACACTGAGTACAGTACATTGCACGCCACAAGTCCCTCACAACACTACACTGAGTACAGTACATTGCACGCCACAAGTCTCTCACAACACTGAGTACAGTACATTGCACGCCACAAGTCTCTCACAACACTGAGTACAGTACATTGCACGCCACAAGTCTCTCACAACACTGAGTACAGTACATTGCACGCCACAAGTCCCTCACAACACTGAGTACAGTACATTGCACGCCACAAGTCCCTCACAACACTGAGAACAGTACATTGCACGCCACAAGTCTCTCACAACACTGAGTACAGTACATTGCACGCCACAAGTCCCTCACAACACTGAGTACAGTACATTGCACGCCACAAGTCTCTCACAACACTGAGTACAGTACATTGCACGCCACAAGTCTCTCACAACACAGAGTACAGTACATTGCACGCCACAAGTCTCTCACAACACTGAGTACAGTACATTGCACGCCACAAGTCTCTCACAACACTGAGTACAGTACATTGCACCCCACAAGTCTCTCACAACACTGAGTACAGTACATTGCACGCCACAAGTCTCTCACAACACTGAGTACAGTACATTGCACGCCACAAGTCTCTCACAACACTGAGTACAGTACATTGCACGCCACAAGTCTCTCACAACACTGAGTACAGTACATTGCACGCCACAAGTCTCTCACAACACTGAGTACAGTACATTGCACGCCACAAGTCTCTCACAACACTGAGTACAGTACATTGCACGCCACAAGTCTCTCACAACACTGAGTACAGTACATTGCACGCCACAAGTCTCTCACAACACTGAGTACAGTACATTGCACGCCACAAGTCTCTCACAACACTGAGTACAGTACATTGCACGCCACAAGTCTCTCACAACACTGAGTACAGTACATTGCACGCCACAAGTCTCTCACAACACTGAGTACAGTACATTGCACGCCACAAGTCTCTCACAACACTGAGTACAGTACATTGCACGCCACAAGTCTCTCACAACACTGAGTACAGTACATTGCACGCCACAAGTCCCTCACTACACTGAGTACAGTACATTGCACGCCACAAGTCCCTCACAACACTGAGTACAGTACATTGCACGCCACAAGTCCCTCACAACACTGAGTACAGTACATTGCACGCCACAAGTCCCTCACAACACTGAGTACAGTACATTGCACGCCACAAGTCCCTCACAACACTGAGTACAGTACATTGCACGCCACAAGTCTCTCACAACACTGAGTACAGTACATTGCACGCCACAAGTCTCTCACAACACTGAGTACAGTACATTGCACGCCACAAGTCCCTCACAACACTGAGTACAGTACATTGCACGCCACAAGTCTCTCACAACACTGAGTACAGTACATTGCACGCCACAAGTCCCTCACAACACTGAGTACAGTACATTGCACGCCACAAGTCTCTCACAACACTGAGTACAGTACATTGCACGCCACAAGTCTCTCACAACACTGAGTACAGTACATTGCACGCCACAAGTCTCTCACAACACTGAGTACAGTACATTGCACGCCACAAGTCTCTCACAACACTGAGTACAGTACATTGCACGCCACAAGTCCCTCACAACACTGAGTACAGTACATTGCACGCCACAAGTCCCTCAAAACACTACACTATAGTACATTGCAAGGGACAAGTACCTCACAACACTTTATTATAATACTTAGGTACACTGGCTATTCAAAATATGATAGAAATTATACAAAACAATATAGTAGGGCCGGAGTTACCATTATTTTAAACTACAGTTAAGTTTAAACGCCACTTGGGAAATGTGATGTATTACCATTATATACTTCAGCAGCTTATTTCCTCGGTTTAAAACCTCCGGCTACATTGAGTGCAGTTTATTTACGCTATATGTCGCAGTTTATAATGGTAATACACGACATTTCACAAGTGCAGCAATTCTGTAATACTTAACAACAGTAACCGTAAAAAAATAAAAAATAAAAATAAATTAATAAATTAATTAAAAAATCAACAAAATAAATTAATCAATTAATTAATAAAAATTACAGAAAAAACAAATAATGATAAGTAAATACATACATAATATTGAATCAATAAATCAGTAATATAAATGTTCATTGTACATGCTAAAGAATTATTAAGAAGTGTTGGGAAAGTTCCCGACTAAACTACGTGACTAAAACTACATCCTACCCGTCCTTGCTAACTGTTAGTTTGAGTAGGGTTTTAGAAGTGATTTCAGTAGATCCTCAGAGGAACCTGAAGGTACATGTACACTCCCCCAAATAATAAACGGTACTTGGTACAAAACGTATTGGCTGCTGGGCCGGTTCCTTGACAATCAATCCTTGTTATTATCAATGAAATCAAAGCTCACCTAAAAGAGTAAGATAAGGCGTTAGCACTGACTTCATGGGATGATGCCATCAAACCTTAATCAGTCAATTCATTTTCTTTCGAGTACCGTTTATTATTTGTTCTAGTGTACAATTGTAATGCCTAGAACATTATGTTGGAACAACAATCTGGGACACTTGGAACTCGCTGGAACTCTCTGATGGAACTCTGTGGTGGAACTCTCCCCCGGAACTCGCTGAACTCGCTCTCCTGGAATTCGCTTGAACTCTGGAACTCTTTTTGGGAATGACGCCAACATCTAAGAGTGAATCTTCCAGGATTTTATTTTCAGATCGGTCGGTTCAATTGAAGACTCGAGAGGAGCAAAACCCTCGTCTCAGTTGGGAGAGTAAAAAAAATCTTTAACTTCCAATACCCCCAGCATGCCCCCCCCCCCCCCCCCATCACGGCCCAGACAAGTGCGGGGCGGGGGGCAAGGAGGGAGGGGGGAGCAATTTTTCCTCGTCAAGTACGTGCCTTGAATAGGGAATATAGTAGCGGGACGAGACGTGGCGTTCCTCAGGGACCAGTGCTGGCTCCTGGATGTAGAATGCGCTCCAGGCTAAAGAGTGCCGAGCTATGGTGTGAGACAGGCCAAGACGCGCCGAGCTATAGTGTGAGATAGACCAAGACGCGCAAAGCAAAGCTCGAGTTGGAGCAGTGAATGATTCGTGTATTTAAAACATGTTGAAGGCATGCATATATTAGCTTTTGATTCCAATGAAACAAAAAGTACACTTACACTTTTCCAGTCAAAAGCATAGACAACGAAAAAGTCATACAGTCATGAGTAAATTTAGGTCACTTGGAGTGCAATTTGACGTTTTGCGAGGTCCATATTTCCAGAACGATGGGGCAGAGAAAAATATTCAAAAAGCCATTTGCGTTCGTTTATGATGGTGAACCATTCTGTTAAATTTCGTCAAAATCGGAGTTACATGAAATTATTTTTAAAAATTAACTTAAAAGTGATAAAAAGTACTTCCGGTGCACGGATTTTAACGGATTTTGGATATGTTGTAGAGGGCGTATTTCTGAGGAGAATTTTACAATTTGTTTTGAGATTTGACATTTTTAATCCTGATTTGACTGGACTACTTACTATAGTTGACTTTGAATCCATGAAGAACATTGTATCCGGCCATCATGTAGACACAATAAACTGCTGGCAAGTGACGTGCATGTCCAGTAAACCAAGATGGCCGCTGCGATAGTTGAAAATAAGTCTCGTTAATGAACCGGTCACGACGGTCTGACTTGTTAATTAACTTAATTAAGATTTATGTTAATGTTTCGCGCCAACACAGTTGCCTTCACCTTGCCAAGGTTGGTATTAATGACGCACGGCCCAGGACGAGGTTGATAATTACAGGAAAGCGTTGACAAGAGCTGTGGACATGTTTGGACATCCTTGATCACGGGTTTTCTTTCCGGTTATCCATCAGTAAAGCAGAGTATACAACAATTTGCCGGTGAAACTAAGAGACGAATCTTGCTGGAAATCATTACAGAACCTGACAACTAATTTGAAGAATATGGAGTAAAATGAATATTATATTTGAAGAATTTCATTTAGGAAAATATTATTTTCATTATTAAAACAATTCAAAGTTTTGGGATATAGGGATATTGGGATTTGGGATATTGGAATAAGTTTTGGGAAGATGTTTACAGAAATAAATAATTCTATATGAAACATTACGCAATATCCCAAAAATTTGAATAGTTTCAATAATAATCATGAATCATTAAAAACAATATCCTAAATATGTTAAAATTGATTTGAAACTTTGTTCTGTTAAGACCGAATGAACAACATAAAGTGTGTGTTGTTTGTTTGTTTGTTTGTTTGTTGAGACGGCAGAGAAACTAACTGCAGTACATGCTACTTGGTCACAGATGGCGACACTGTATAATATCTAATACTGCCTCAGAACAAGACACAGTTACACTACTCAACTCCTAGATTCATGTCACTTATTCAATAGGCCTTCTATTGTCGTAGCACAAAGCACAGATCTCCAATGATTCGCAATGAAACTAATGATATTGCTTTCAATATCGTGTAATCTGCTATAAAAAGGTGTATTATGAAGGTATTGCAATGATATTGCATGATGTAAGAATGCAGCTGTCACTGACTTGATTTATAAGTTCCCACGTCATAGGTCAGCAATCGTGACGTAGAGAGGAAGATGTGCGTTGTACCAGTGTAACGACATATTTGTCAGAAAATTGGCAATGTTGGTCCCAATGGCCATGCAAAGTTGATGCAAAGTTGATGCAAAGTTGATGCAAAGTTGATCGGTCAAACGGTTCTAGTTTAAATTTAAAAAATAAGGACCCTGTTCAAAAACGATGCACAAGAACGCTTAGATTACATAAGTATGTGTTCAAAATTTCAGATCGATTGCTTGAACGGTTTGACCTGGGCACTGCAACTAAAAAACAATTAAACAAGCAAACAAAAAAACGCACAGAGGTGCCATAAGAATGGTGATACTCGCTACGCTATCTTAATTATTAAATTAAAAAATATACCTGTAAATAAGATAACTTAATTTTGTAGTCTCGGATTGAAGGGGTTTTGAGTGCCCCCCCCCCCCCCCCCCCCGTCCCCCCCACCGTAACATAATCCTGTCGATGAGCTTCGTTTGGTTTTCTATTGCTTTTTCTATTTCCAAAACTGGAAACATAACGTCTGAATCGTATAAATGACCGAGCGACTCCTTTTGACTCTTTTTGCACGGACTTTTTTTTCAAATTGTTGGCGACATACAGGTCACACCTTTTCTCCGATCAAGCTGAAATTTTGCATACATGTTAAGACTACCTCAAGGGAATTTGCAGACCCTATTTTATTGAATTCCGTTGATTGGCTCAAATTCTAAGAATAATATCTTCCGATTGATTGGTCCGATCATTTCGAAATTTTGAAATAAAAATAAAATTTGCACATGTTGACATATATTTTGAAATAAAATTATTCAAAGTTAACAGCCAAATGTTAAAAAATGTTCTATAAGTATCTTGTCAGAATATTTCACAGTCTTCTGCATAATCCTTGTCTCAGCCTTCTTGGATGAACGCAACAAAGTCAAAGATCGTCATAAACAATCCCACTTGATATTGTGCTCTGTGTCAACAATAACCCCGCCATTGTTGTCCCGCTTTCCCAATGACGTGCGTTCAGCGTTTACAGCGCCATCAAACTGATTTACAGATCATGCATCGACAAGTGAAATCCCTCGCACGTGGCTGCCAGTACTGATCGTGGTTCACCAGGATGTCTTCCTTCCTATGCTGCGTGAGAGTTGCTGACACGGAGACTCACACGCTTAATTTTATTGAGTAAAAATCACTAAAAAAAATAAGTAAAATCCACTAAAAAATGAACAGTTTCGTAGCATTTTTGAGTGGATTTAACTCATTTTTGAGCGATTTCCACTCAATCAAATTTAGCGTGCATGTGTTTACTGATAAAATTATACTAAGTAAATTAACAGGTTCGATAATTGTAAAAGTTAAATCTGGATGATCTTGAAAAATTACAGATTAATGTTATTCGAAAACTTGTTAAGTTTCTGAAGCATCTATTTCAAAAGATAATAACAATAACTGAAGAACATAAATTTACAAAAGGAATAAGTCAACATTTGTCTGAAAACTTTGCCCGACCTGGACTCTATTCTATATTTTTAAAATGCCCTATTCTGCTTGAAACCGATTCACGGCCATATGGTCCATGGATTAACACAGCACAGAATCGGATTCCATCAGCATCGGGAATGTCGGAGTTGTAGAATGACTTGGGTGTGAATTGCAGTGTAGTCTGGTCGAGTGATGACGTCACACCTAGTGATAATGTCAACTAATGAATGTACAGTCCCAGCCAACACCCAGCACATGTTGAGCGAGCAGACGAGATGGCGCTAGCAGACTGAAGTTGACATCTGCAGCTAGGCGGAGGGCAACGGATGATTATGATGATGATTGGGAGATGATGATGAAGAATAGGCAAGGATGGATGGCAGGGCGTAACTTTCATGTTGTCCCACGCAGTTACAGGGGGGGGGGGGGGGGGAGATTTGGATTGAATGAATACATCAATAATCAGCAGTAGTTTCAAGTTTCTATATGAATTAATTAATTTATTTATTTATTTATTTGTGTACATAGAGTAGAACATTCTGTTCCAGATACAAGGTCAACATTGGAAATAGTAGTAAATAGTAGATTCCAAATAATTGAAGAAAACACAAATTATTTAAAAATTAACACAAAAAATGCATGTTATTAAAGTTTTTACGGTAGGCAACTAATTGTAGAAGGGCCCTTAAAAACATCCTGCGGGGGGGGGGGGGGGGGGGGGGGCCGAAATCTGAAGTTACTCCACTGCACAGATTGAATGATTATGTTGATGATTGAGAGAAGATGATGAGGAATAGGTAATGATGGACGGTGGGAGGGAGGCGGTCGTAGGGAACCTTCCCATCATTGACCCTCGACTGAGGGAAACAATGAAAGAACCTGAATCGGAATACCTGTCCATGTTTTCTCAAGTAATAAGAAGCCAGATGATCTCAAAGGATGTCCATAGTTCTGTTGTGTTGCTCAGATTTTCATTTGGAGCACAAAGTGTAATTCTTATGTAATTTAAACGGATTATGAACGAGCAAGTTGGCTCTGGACTTCAGAAGGCCCCGGGTTCGATTCCCGAAGATCTTCCCTCAGCCGGAGGCAAATGATGGGAAGGTCAGATGCTCGCTTATCAACGCGTGCTATCATGTCTCATGCCACTTTCTCTAGTTTGTGTTTCTTGGCAATCCGAACGATCTGAAATATTGCACATCCACTAATGTCATGTGAGCGGTTTTCAATGAAATATAAACTAATTCTAGAATAGATTGACTGATCAACTTCAATTTTTCCATGATCAATGGGACCACCATTTTAGTTGTTTTTGACAAATTTCAGACATATCTGTTATGATCTTCAAGAGTTAGTGACGTTTTAGCAAAATGTTTGCGTATTTGAAAAATTGGCACTTGTATTCCATGACATTTTAAAAACATATCACTGCTCCTTTGACGCATGTTGTCTTCCTCTATTTCCAAGGTCTGCAGAGCAGCAACTTTCACACACATATGCGTTCGCATGCAATACGAAGGCTCGCTCATCAACGTGTTAAGTTAAGAGGTTTCCACTGCACTAATAAGAGTATAGATATCAGGGCTCGTCAGTGTTGAATGGAACCAGTTTCTCTTGCATAACACTCTCTCTGTCTCTGTCTGGCTGCTGTGATGGCCGATGTGTTGTCTCGCTCGCACTCGCACGACACCCAACATCTTCCTACGAGCATGAGTTCGAAACACTGCACTTTACCAGGCTCGATAGGCGTTTACAAGGCGAGAGAAATAACACATGAAAAGGCTCCATGTGGCAGGCCTCAATGTTGCGGGTGGGGCCCAGGGCAAGGTAGGCCCGAACATTTGGTTCGAATGAATACCATAAAAGCAAAAGTGCTGTGGTACTATTGAAAATAGCAGTAATTTGAAGAATTTAGGTGATCAAATCAACCAAAATTTGTGTTTAAATCGCGTTTAAATGCACTAAATTCTAAAGTGGAATTCAAATGCAAATTGGAGCTGTGGTTATAATCATGCACGGTGTATGGGGGGGGGGGGGGGGTTAAATCTCAATGGGGGTCATCATTATGGTGGTTCACTCGATTCGAAGAATTTGTTGGGTTTTGGTTTACTGTGGTTTTGTTTGATCATTTTCGCCTTTAAACTGTGTTCTTTACAGAATTTAATTCAACAGTTTGTTTTTAAATTGACACGAAAAAAATACGTAGATGATTAAAACTTGACAGAAATATCAGAGATGAGACAAAACTATATGCTTAATTTGATGATTGAAAACCACTCACAGAAGTTGGAAACGAGGAAAACGATAGTTTTCAGGGGTTTTATCTCAAACAAATTTAGTGTGTTCTTCTGGAAATATGAAAATCAAAATTTACTGAACTCTGAAATTATTATAGGTATTTTATTTTGTGTGGCCAGTGCTAGTTTCGATCCGTGTACTGCTGGTATATCGTAGGAAAATTCATGTAATGCCGCCTCGTTATGTTGTGATAAATGCCAGTCTTGCTCTGTATGCAAATATCAATATATTAGGTAACTTAAAGGTACCTTTATACTAAGTCTATGTACTGGTAAGTAGTGGCGATAGGGGGTAAGTTTTATCAGGACATATAGTGGTGACTACACCTTTTTATTAGTTTTAAAATACTCACTCTTCCTTGCATTTACTAGCATATATTTATAATACACTACATAGAAAATAGATAATACCAGGTTAAATAAAGTGCCCAGTGGCAGTTTGTGTCAGCAGTCTTTTTAATAAATTGAATTCTAAAGACTATGAGAGATTGAACATTATTAAAACATTTCTGAAACAATTATTAATTACGAATTGTTTTTATTCAATTGACGGTTTTTAAAAGCAAATAGTTACGTAATTTGTATGTAGTATATACCTACCTATTCTTGTATAAGTTTGATTTTAATTTTTGTTGACATGTCCAATATAATTATGTATGATGAAATAGGGATGAATATAAAGTTGAAAGTTGAAAGTGTCCCGAGTACGGTCCCCGGTGACATGATCACCAGGGCAGGAGATCCAGGTTCGAGTCCGGGTCGAGGCCAGGCAACGGATGCTGCAACAATAACCTCCCAGGACCAGAAGAAGAAGAAGAAGAAGAAGAACGCAACGCGGCGGAAAATCTTTTCTAAACATTGTCAGTTGTTGAAAGGAATAACGTCCATTTCACATGCATTGCAAGTGTTCCAATAGGAGAAGGGTTCGACGACAATTGAAAGATGAGAGAATCAGATGAAAGAGAAGATATCTTTTCATTGCATCTTCTCTTGTATCTTCCTTCCTCATTGTGTCTCCCCTTACACGGTCCTTGGTGTCGCGACATCCTCGCTAGCCGCTACTCCAGCAGTGCCTCCCTAGCAGCCTCGCTAGCCGCCACTCCAACACTTCTCTGCCACAAGGCTAGGATATATCACGTTCACGTAAAAGATCACTGAAACGGGTTGACTACAACAGCAAGTCAAACAGAAAAACAGGAAAATAATTATATCACAGTCAAGCACCAACATTTGGTTCCGCTCACTGTCAAGAACAATTCATTTAAAATTCACTTATTTTCCTTGATTTCCAGAAGCAATTGCATCTTGAAAATTTGTTTTACTATAATTGTAATCTACATAACAATGGTCCATGTCACATAACAACTCAACCAGCAAATTTTCTTTGGGGACAAGACCCCCCCCCCCCCCCCCCCTCCCGTTCAACATCTAATGTCTAAGCTGTAAGCCATTCAAATCGTTCAAATCTAAATTGTGTAATTTAAAAACGTCCTCAAGTTACGTTGGTTTAAAATCAAGTATTGTTTAATTTTAGGGTTGTTTAACGTCGCACTGTTCTGCAGCTAGGCTAATGGCGCAGGATGATTATGATGATTGAGAGATGATGGAGAAGGATAGGTATAAGATCAGCAGGAAACCTTTCCAGCATTTGCCTACCTATTGCGAGGGAGCGAGTATTGAAAATATCAATTGTTTAAAATGCCTAGTGAAATTATATGTTGATATAGAACTATATTTCGTTCGCAAATTCATCAGAGGCCGATTTTGTGTCGATTATTTGAATACGTAATAGAGTATTTTCTTTGTAAACAGGTTTCAGAACACAACTATTCCATAATATATCAGAGTTGTATTTTTTTCTCTGGGGCTTAACGTCGCACTGTTCTGCAGCGAGGCTAATGGCGACGGATGAATAATTATGATAATGATTGGGAGATGATGGTGAAGAGTAGGTAAGGATGGAAGGTGGTAAGGAGGCGGTCGTGGCCTCTTAGTAGGTTACCTTCCCAGCATTTTCCTGTCGACTAAGGGAATACCACGAAAAAACCCAGTCAGGAAGGACAGCCGCGGGAATCGAACCCGGGCCTCCGGAATACAAGTTCAGAGCGTTATCACACAACCTGCAGTCTATAGTCTTACAAATAAAACTAGATTTCGTTCGCAATTGAGGACGATTTTGTGTCGATTATTTGAATAGTATTTTATTTGTAAATAATTAGGCTTAAATGAGTAAATTAACGAGTTGTTCTGATCCATGTTATCTCTGGCATGGCTGTGTTATTGTAACTATTCCGACTCGACTGCGCATGCACCATGCAGCTGACCTCGCGATAAGCTAAGGCTTGTTAGTGTGTTGTGTTGATAAGCGGCGTGGAGGGAAAGTCAGTGTGTTAATGATGTTAACAAGACAGTTGGTCAACCTGTTAGGCAAGCGGCTATCTCGCCCGGGCTAATCGCGTCAGTTAGACAATGTCGAGACGATTGCACGGGCCAAGTTTCACTTTCGACATCGAGTCGGTTGGGCCGAGACGCGGGGCCAGATACTAGCAGGACTTGTTGGGACTTGTTGGGACATGGGCGCGAATATAGCAGGAATAATGGGGAAAATGGGTGCGAAAATGTCGGGAATAATGCGGAAAATGGGCACGAAAATGTCAGGAATCACTTGAAAAATGGGCACGAAAATGTCAGGAATTATTTGGAAAATGGGCACGAAAATGTCAGAAATAATTTGGAAAATGGGCACGAAAATGTCAGGAATAATTTGGAAAATGGGCACAAAAATGTCAGGAACAATTTGGAAAATAGGCCCGAAAATATCAGGTCAAATAATCTGGACAATGGGTCCGAAAATATTATGACTAATTTTAGGAATTAACACGAAAATTACAGGCCTATGTCAGTGGCGTAACTTCATATTTCGGGCCCCCCGCAAGATACTTTTAGGGCCCCATGTTATTTCATTACACCGTAAACTTCTTTAAAAATATTCCATCATGACAATTAAGTCCAGTCGCGCTCTGTAAATATTTGCAGTGGGTATTGTATTGTACAACCACTTTTATAAATACTCGTTGCAACTGTCATGATTCATGAAGAATATGAAACTCTGTAATAGCGAGAAATCCATCGGCAAGAAGACCAGGCAGAGCAATGCATGCATTTCCATGAGAATTGCATTTCCAAGCTGCATTGTGGGAGGAAGAATACCTATCAGTGCTGTACACAAGTAGAGAAGAGCAGAGGTTCTGTACACATTATTGGTCCAGCAGTCTTGTCCTAACAGCAGCCCTCACTCTCTGCTGGTACATTGAAAGGAGGAAGATGCCTGATAGTCCTATCACAGGGCTCGGAAACCTTGTTTGGTTAAGGAGACAATTTCTCAAAAATTAATAAATTAGATAATAATGGGAGCCGCAGTATGACTAGTTTATTTTGATATTTTGACGAAGCCCCCCATTTGTTATTTGTTGTCCCGCATGACTTTTTTTAAAACTATTTAAAGTGATTCTAAAATGGATCTACAATCAACGATCTGAATCAAATAACCACCCAAATGTTGCCCCGCAGAGCATTATTTTTCTTCAAATTTTCGAATTTTGCGATTCCAGATCTGTATTTATATTATAAAGAGCCATTCAAGACCACAAAGGACCCCTGTATCATCATGTAATACGGACGGGCCTCACAAGCCGTGAGGGACTTACGAAAGCTCTGTAAGGCCCATGTTCTGAATGGTCCCACAGAGGTGAACAAATGGCAAAGTCCTACAGTCGAGGGTCCCGCTCACGGTCCAGCTCGGCCCCACTGGTCCGGACATGGTCCCAGGGGCCCGGACACGGCCCCCCTGACCTGCGTTTGGTCTACACAGGTCAACGACTCTTCTTCTTACTTAATATGCGTCTGACTCTGTAATCCGGCATAAAGATGCTAATATATACATGTATACAATAACGTCCCTGACCTACGCAATGTTATCGATCGCGCGTATTTAAATGAGATTCAAATGAGAACCATTCGACCCACAAACTATGCATGAGTTTCTACAGACCGTGCGCAGAACATCGGCCCTCTCGCTTGATCCACAGCTGAGACGCCACTTTCATTCATTGCAGTGGCTTTAGTCATAATCAGAGATGTCGTAGTTGATTACTAGAAATAAATCAGTACTAAATTCTTCATTTTCAATTAATTTTTAGTCCTCATTACAACATTCTTATTTATTATGTCTTTCATATGTGGCATGGCCTTCTTTAATTTTGTAAAAATGAGAGAACCTCTTATATTTTAATCAAAGTCCTGCAGCATTTTATTTTTAGGAGAAAAACCAAAATCACCCCACTTTTGTTATGCATATGACGTCATAATTTGAAAAACACTTTCATTACCGGAGAAGAGTTCTGCATCATGAAGAATGATTCTTTTTATCATGAATACGAAGCTGGAGATTGTAAAGGAAATCAAGTATCTTGGAATTATCATTGATCATAACTTGACTCTTTCCAAACATGTTCAATATATATCACGTAAAATTAGACAAAAGGTTGGTTTTCTTGCAAGAATTGGATCGTTTTTATCACCATGGACTAGATTATTAGTATACAAGACAATTGTGTCTCCACATATTGATTATTGCTGTACGATGTTATGGGGAAGAAATGACGGAGATTTAACTAAGCTTCAGGTACTACAAAATAAAAGTATGAGGATAATATTAAGATGGAATAGATATAGTAAGATAACGGATATGTTGGACACTTTACAGTTGTTGACTGTAAGGCAGAGAGTAGCTGTAAGTGTATTAGTGTTTATTTATAAAATGATTAATGGGCTTATGCCCTCATATTTAAATAATATGATTGAGTTTGTTGGTAATAATCATCAGTACAGTACAAGAAACAGTTCCGTAAATTTATTTGTTGCAAGAAGAAACAAAACAAGTAACCAAAAGACCTTGTTTTATTCTGGTTTTAGGTTGTACAATGAACTTCCGAAAAGTGTTAAAAATGAGAGCAGTCAAGTATTATTTAGAATTGAATGTATTAAGTTTGTAAAAGAAAAATTTCACTAGGATTATTATTTATTAAGAATGTTGATTTTAAAATGTCTACTGTGTAACGTATCCATTGTAATCTGACTGAAGTGTACTTAAATAGCAAATTGCTAAATAAAATATATCAATCAATCAACATGAAAATGTTGACATTCACTGAAAAGTTTCCGAAAGTGTTATGATGAGTCTGATTCTGTAACTTCTCCCCGCGTGTTGTCGATCTACTATAATCTCATTCTCATGCTGGCGTGGAGCTGTCACGTGAGTACAGTTTACAGAATAGAGGTCCTGGCCTTGGTATCGCACGGAGCAACAGATCTCGTGTTGTTTTCTAACTGCCAAAGAAAGATTATTGCATTGGACTTTTGAGTAAGGAATTTCCTATTCATTAAAGCTGGTTGAAATTTAAACATTTTTACTGTCGATAGATCTCTTTCTATTGAACGTTATCTGCCTTCGAATGCTGTTACTGTTTTCACAATGTTAATACAATACACTTAAAACAAATTGATTCTGCTTAATGTTTCACAATAGCGTGTATTTAAGAGTTATCTCAATAAATTGAATATTACAATTCTTCTTCAGCTGTATTATTGTTCTACACTGTAAAAACAAGAACAAAACAGGGTGAATAAAAAACAGCTCCAATGTATTTTAGGCCGCTTTTTGCCTGAAACAACCACTAAAATGAGAGCCAAAATAGCTATTATTTTCATGAAGCCGTTTTGGCTCATATTTTAAAGGCTGTTTGAGGAAAAAAGCGACCTAAAATACACTAGAGCTGTTTTTCATTCACCCTTGGCTACTTATTTTTACATTTTACACAATTCAATTTATAGATTATAGTAATTTGAGGTGTGCAATTGTACGCATTTGAGGATAGTTTGTCTTCTGAACTTGCATGAATATGAGCATGTAACCCGGGCCTCTGCCCATGAGATGGCCGACTCGCAATGCGTGTGTTTGTGTTGGTGAAGTGAAGAGACAGAAGGAATGTTGTTTCACTTTCCTGCAGACAAGTGGACAAGCGGCCACGTGATCTCTTCTCGCCCACGTGAGAGAGATGCTGGGCTGGACCAAATACTCCCGCGGCACGACGCAGATCTAGCTGCTCTCGACAATATCTCACAAGCAATATGAACACTTTTTAATCGTTTGCCAAGCTTTTTAAAAGGTGAAAGGGGTGCCGATTATTAAATGTAGTCATACATTATTGCTGGCAGACTCTTGTTTTTACTCAATTGACGAGTATTACAAGACAATTTAATTGAAGTATTGTATTACGGTATGTTGAGTGAGTGTGAGAGTACAGTACGACTTGGCTGAGTGGAGCGACCGCTCCACTAAATTTAATTGTATATATGTAATAATTTGTTGTTTGTATTTTGACATGTCCAATATCAATTTTTATTGATCAATTAGTGAAACTAAGTAAATTTTAATGATTTTCTGTCATGTGAACTGCCTTCTTTGAATATAAACATTAAAATAATACATTTGAATTTCAAATTCAGCTACTTTTTTTTAAATGCAACAGTTCACGACTCAAGATCAAATTTAATAATATTGCATTCAATTGTCAAGCAGATCGTCGTGTAAACAAACTACAAGGGAAGAAACCGATGAGTGACCAATCAGTAAAATAAACCAAAACATCCGATAAAAGAATTATAAAACAAATATTAAATAAAACTATTTAATTTTTAAACATAAGTAGATAAACAGTGGCTTGGTAAAGATTAGGACTGAGATACCTACTAAATGTCAGAGAGATATCTTCAACTATCAAATAGTGTAATGATTCAATAACAATTATTCCCGGCGCTGAAGCGTGACGGACTTGATAGTTACACAATGATTCCGTCACAACAGGACTCAGTTACATTGTTGTGCTAGTCGTGAAACAAAAGAAGGTCGCCTCGTGAGATACCTGTCATCGAGTTCCAGCCAAATGCATTCATTCTTCGAGATGCATTTCACTCTTCAAGATGCATTCATTCTTCGAGATGCATTTCACTCTTCAAGATGCATTCATTCTTCAAAATGCATTTCACTCTTCAAGATGCATTCATTCTTCGAGATGCATTTCACTCTTCAAGATGCATTCATTCTTCGAGATGCATTTCATTCTTCAAGATGCATTCATTCTTCGAGATGCATTTCACTCTTCAAGATGCATTCATTCTTCGAGATGCATTTCACTCTTCAAGATGCATTCATTCTTCGAGATACATTTCACTCTTCAAGATGCATTCATTCTTCGAGATGCATTTCACTCTTCAAGATGCATTCATTCTTCGAGATGCATTTCACTCTTCAAGATGCATTCATTCTTCGAGATGCATTCATTCTTCAAGATGCATTCATTCTTCGAGATGCATTTCACTCTTCAAGATGCATTCATTCTTCGAGATGCATTCATTCTTCAAGATGCATTCATTCTTCGAGATGCATTTCACTCTTCAAGATGCATTCATTCTTTGGGATGCATTTTACTCTTCAAGATGCATTCATTCTTCAAGATGCATTCATTCTTAGAGATGCATTTCACTCTTCAAGATGCATTCATTCTTCGAGATGCATTTCACTCTTCAAGATGCATTCATTCTTTGGGATGCATTTCACTCTTCAAGATGCATTCATTCTTCGAGATGCATTTCACTCTTCAAGATGCATTCATTCTTTGGGATGCATTTCACTCTTCAAGATGCATTCATTCTTCGAGATGCATTTCACTCTTCAAGATGCATTCATTCTTTGGGATGCATTCATTCTTCAAGATGCATTCATTCTTCGAGATGCATTTCACTCTTCAAGATGCATTCATTCTTTGGGATGCATTTCACTCTTCAAGATGCATTCATTCTTCGAGATGCATTCATTCTTCAAGATGCATTCATTCTTCGAGATGCATTTCACTCTTCAAGATGCATTCATTCTTCGAGATGCATTCATTCTTCAAGATGCATTCATTCTTCGAGATGCATTTCACTCTTCAAGATGCATTCATTCTTCGAGATGCATTTCACTCTTCAAGATGCATTCATTCTTCGAGATGCATTTCACTCTTCAAGATGCATTCATTCTTCGAGATGCATTTCACTCTTCAAGATGCATTCATTCTTCGAGATGCATTTCACTCTTCAAGATGCATTCATTCTTCGAGATGCATTTCACTCTTCAAGATGCATTCATTCTTCGAGATGCATTTCACTCTTCAAGATGCATTCATTCTTCGAGATGCATTTCACTCTTCAAGATGCATTCATTCTTCGAGATGCATTTCACTCTTCAAGATGCATTCATTCTTCGAGATGCATTTCACTCTTCAAGATGCATTCATTCTTCGAGATGCATTCAATCTTCAAGATGCATTCATTCTTCGAGATGCATTTCACTCTTCAAGATGCATTCATTCTTCGAGATGCATTTCACTCTTCAGAAAAAGATTCAAGAGATCAACAACCATGGAGCAAGCTGGCTCAGGCGTAATGTCCTGGGTTCGAGTCTCAGTCGTCCTTCCTGACTGAGGATTGATCGTGGATTTCCTCAGTCGTCCTTCATGACCGGGGAATGGTCGTGGATTTACTCAATCGTCCTTCCTGACTGAGGATTGATCGTGGATTTCCTCAGTCGTCCTTCTGGCCGAGGATTATTCGCTGATTTCCTCAGTCGAGAGAGGAATGCTGGGAATGTTCCCTACGTCCACATCCCTACAATCGTCCATCATTACGTATTCATCATTATTTCCTATAATCATACAAGTGTTTAACAGCCGCTAAAATCATATATTCCAAATCAAATTAAATTCCAAAATAAATACGAAGTGCAATTCAACAATTTAAAGCTTAAAATTCAGAGAGAATATTAATTATTATTTTATAATAATTTAAATAAGCCCTGAATTTAATATATTTTGAATATTCGTGACGTTAGTGAAATATTTATGAAATGAACCTGTAAACCACTTTAAACTGTAACGGAATTAATTTGATCAAAAAATTACAGTCATTATATGTATTCATGGAAAGCCCCATGTGTTAATGTTTATTTTACTGAATTGTATTAATATTTCCAACAAACTGAGATACCACTTTGAAAGTTATACAAACCACTGCACCATCCATCTAATTTTCTCAAAGAAAAATACTTCATCCCCAGAGCCCTGATTCTCCAACTAATTTCGATTGCTCGGAATCGCATTGCGTATAAATCTCATTGCTAGCGGCTTTGCAGCCATAGAATCAGGCCTCTGTACTTTCATGATATCTATGAGGTGAAATGAACCCCAGACCCCACCAGCTGATGCCAGTTGCTCTCTGGCTGTGGTCAGAGCTCTGGAGTCGCGATGTGGGCTAAACGCATGATTGAGATTCATCTCGTGGACTCAATTGAATAAATTAAGAGAAATTAACAATTCTTTGACCTTTGCGTCGGCCTCTCGACCACTCGACCCTCTCCACTGCGAACTTGCTTGCACTGCGCTCTTGCGCCTGCGCGCTCGCTCAAGTCATGATACCTGCTGACATCTTCACCTCGGAATCCACACATTGTAACAATAAGCAACAACAATACACTGAAGTTAGTACCGAAAACTATATTTGATTGTACACTCAACAAAAGATCTAGTGGAGCGGTCGCTCCACCCAGCCAAGTCGTACTGTACACTCACACTCACTCAACATACCGTAAATGCATAATAAACTGAGGAGCAGACTAACCACTTTTACTGTAAGCAACAACACGGCATTTTCGGCCTACTGGATCTTAAAATTAGAAAATCTCACATTGTTGCGATATATCTTAATTTCGAGCTATGGCCCACCCCACTATATATACCAAATTAGGGAACAATATGTTATGCCGTTTGCGAGCTAGAGGGCCGTGAAAAACGTGAAATTACACCCCTTTTAAAACCTATCTTGATCTGATGATGATGATGATGATATCAGGAAACACCGCAATCACCGCCACAGCCTAAACGGCTGAGCCGATCGATCTGAAATTTTTACCACATGTGCACTTTTGGCGTCTGAGGTGCCTTTTTATAAAACCAACAGGAAGCCGCCATTTTGAAACCGGAAGTGACGTCATATCTCGAAAACGGCTAGACCGTTTGGAATTAAACCAGCGCCAAATGATTCAGACGGTCGTCTATATGGAATATCAATAGTTAAAGTAGAGATGTACTATTACCGAAACCGGAAATGACGTCATGAAAATGAAGAACTAGATTTTAATGACCTCTTCCTACAATAACTACATATTCAGAAGGCTTATAATGATACATAACATTTATAGAAATAAATTCTAGGTGGCAGTAATTTCAGTCGCCATTTTGAAAACCGGAAGTGATACCATATCTCGAAAACGGCTGGACTGATTGGAACGAAGCTTTCGCAATTCTTCATGGAATATCACTTTAAGCTTAGGTATATTCCAAACACAATTTTTCGTATTAACCAAATCGGAAATGGCGTATTTTTTAAAGTAATTAGTCATTGTTGCTCCGATGTGTGTTACAAGTTGTGTAAATAAACTAAAAAAATAAGTGATATCCCCATAAAAAAACACTCCGTGTAAAAATACCAGCCAAGTCTCTTCAACTATAAAAAATAGAAGAAATCTAAAAATTCAGCACTGAAAAGTAGTGATATCAAAAAATGAGCCAAGTCAAAACTTAATTTTAAAAACCAAAATATACTTGGCGCATCGTTTTTAAGGGCATTATATGTATATTATATATAGTACATTTGATTTTTGGCATATGCTTCTATACTATTTATATACACGATGCGCCAAGTATATTTTGGTTTTAAAAATTAAGTTTTGACTTGGCTCATTTTTTGATATCACTACTTTTCAGTGCTGAATTTTTAGATTTCTTCTATTTTTTATAGTTGAAGAGACTTGGCTGGTATTTTTACACGGAGTGTTTTTTTATGGGGATAAAACAGTACTCGAAGTAAGGATTGTCTAAAAATGATTTGATCGCAGCTTCAGAAGTGGTATAATTGTTCAAGAATATCACATACCGTTCTATGTTTTGCCGACTGTACGTTCATCAAACCGCTGAGCTTATCTGGATTTTTTAAAATAATATCGTATTTGTAAGATGCTGTATCATTTCTGACCCTTGGATTCAGAATGCAGGATCTATAGAGAGATTTTAAAAATAGTTCCAGATTATTTTATACTCAAGAGTAAAGAAATCTGGGAAATCTGGAAAGATTCGGGAAATCTGGCCCAGTTATTTTCTCGATTTTTCTTTGCATATTTTTTGACTATGTTATCAAGCTCAATCAATTGCCATTTGACTGATGTCAACAAATAGTTACATTGAAGTATTCTTTTACACAATGTCTCGTGTCACCATACAATGATTGGATGAAGACAGAATTACTATTTATGTTAGCAACGTCAAGAATCATTGAAATGGACATCGGTCCTTCTGCATCTGAGGTACAGAAATGCAATATTATTTGTATGCAATAACCTCAAATAATCCTGTACCTGTGGACTGCTTTGTTTTACAGATTCTTGACATCTGAAGTAAGTTGACAAATTCGGGAGGAATGGAATTAGGAAAATCCTTCTGTTTTTTGGTTTGGTTTTTGGTATCGTTATATCAATAGGTATATTCGAAAAATCAGTTATTTGCACACATCCATGACCAATTAGGTACTATGAAAATCCGAGACCAGACCCGTATGTCGTATAGTAGCTGCATGGGATGAATTGCACTTTCATCTTGGGAAAGTGCATGGGATGCTTTCCCATCTTGGGAAAGTATATGAGATGCTTTTTCATCTTGGGAAAGTGCATGGGATGCTTTCCCATCTTGGGAAAGTGCATGGGATGCTTTTTCATCTTGGGAAAGTGCATGGGATGCTTTTTCATCTTGGGAAAGTGCATGGGATGCTTTCCCATCCTGGGAAAGTATATGGGATGCTTTTTCATCTTGGGAAAGTGCATGGGATGCTTTCCCATCTTGGGAAAGTATATGAGATGCTTTTTCATCTTGGGAAAGTGCATGGGATGAATTGCACTTTCATTTTGGGAAACTGCATTGGACATTGAATTACGAATGTGTATACAATTCGTATTGTTATTAATTGCGGAAACACATTTCCACACTGTAAAACGTAAAATATTTATATATTGATAACTAAACGTTAGCGTGACAGGAAATACAATAATTAATAATTGAGTGATTTCCAATCAAAATTTAAAATAGATTTAAAGGGGTACCTAATCGAAAAATTATAATATAATAACACATCTGATATTTATAAGGATGTGTGTTGACAGTTTGAATAAATAATTAATGCATTCTAAAAACGACTTTTGGAAATGTCTCATTTTATTTTTAAGTCCCTCCCACAAGACGATTTAAAATCAGATCCAAGATAATTAAAATGTAATATGCATAATGTATTTGATATTTCGTGCAAGTTGTAAAGTTTATTATTTAACGAGGACAAATTTCTAAATATTTTCATTTAAATAACAAATTCTGTCGTTTAGCTGGCGGCTTTGCCGAATGTTTCACAAAACTCACGATCTGTGGTTATTATTCAGTTTCAGGCAGAAAAGATCGCTTCCTGGTCATCCACGCCCACATTCCATAGCATTCCCTCACATTCCATAGCAATCCCTCACATTCCATAGCATTCCCTCATATTCCATAGCAATCCCTCACATTCCATAACATTCCCTCACATTCCACAGCAATCCCTCACATTCCATAGCATTCCCTCACATTCCATAGCAATCCCTCACATTCCATAGCATTCCCTCATATTCCATAGCAATCCCTCACATTCCATAACATTCCCTCACATTCCACAGCATTCCCTCACATTCCATAGCATTCCCTCACATTCCACAGCCCTCACGTTCCCTCTCCTAATAAACTCCTACCCAACAAGTTATTGACTTATCAAAAAATAGTGAAATTATAAAAATTACCTGATAAATTTGGATATTTACTAATCTCAAATCTATGTAATACATTTCAGTTTTTAAACAATGAGGAACATACCTACTGGGTATTTATAGGTGTCTGAGAAATTTTCTAAATCAGAATGAAAAATGTAAGAAACTCGTCGTTCTAAAATAAAATATACCTAATTGTAACCCAAAACAATGAACGATATAATCTGTTCCTTTACAAGTTGAAAATGAAGCAGAAAATATTCCTTTACAAAACACGGATACAATGTAGATGATCTGGCGTAATTAATGTCATACTAGTCGTGCTGCCAGCGGCAAGTGTCAGCACTGGAGGATGTAATAAGTAGCTACGATATTGTGTCAACTTATGATCGGTCCCTCAGCCCTCAGCCATCACGGTTGTCCACGAACCAAGATCTTGGACAATTCCCCTCTCAGATTTCAAGATTGCTGAAACGCCCCAAAACTCAGTGTTGGGTAAGTTCCTTTTGAAAAGGAACTAGTTCCAGTTCCAAGTTCCTAGCCGAAAAAAGGAACTAGTTCCAGTTCCAGTTCCTTCAATAATGAAAGGAACTATTCTGTTCCTAGTTCCTTTATAAAAGGAACTTAGTTCCTTTTAGTTCCCTTTTAAAGAAGTGTGTAATTTTTATTGGAACATTAAAAATTGCAATCTGCAAATTAAAATATGAAAATTAAAAATCGAATAACTATATCACAGCAGATTTGAAAAGATTATAAAAGATGTAAGAAGATTCGTAAAAACTAAAAATTCAGTGGCGATGTGATGTGTCCTACACAGTGATCGGAAAGGAAATGTGAGGAAGGAAACAAAGTAAAAGCTAAAAAGATGACGATCTGAAATCTGAAATCTGTGTGCCTGCGCACTGTCATTGCTAGGAATGAAGTTTGGTATGAAGGGTTGGCCACACGACTACAGGTATAGATAGATGTCCATTGATTGTGTTAGGGTAGGTGACGACTGGTTTGAGTTATTTTTAGATGCCAAATTATAATAGCTGACTTCTGACAGAATTAAACAAATATCTGGCTTCTAGAGGAGTGCAGTTTTTCGGAGTAAAAGTACAGTCTAGTTTAAAAAAGGAACTTAGCAAAAATCGTTACAGTTCCTCAAAAAAAGGAACTAAACCGTTCCATAGTTCCTCCCTAGAAAAAAGGAACTAAGACGTTCCATAGTTCCTAAGAAAAGGAACTAGTTCCTAGGAACGGAACTATTTCGTTCCGTTCCTACCCAACACTGCCAAAACTCAGATATTTAAATATGATTTTAATAAGTATATTACTATATTTTTGAAGTTTTCTACAAACTTTTTTGTTATAAAACTGTAATAATAAACTATGAAAACGCTCTACGTTGCAAGGCGTTGATGAGCGAGCACAGATACGTGCAACATCTTCAGCCAAACACAATTCGAGAAAATAAGGAACACAACTGACCTGTGGTGGATTTTGTGGTACTAGGTAAATGGCGGCTATCAAGGGCGCATTTGCATAAATATAAGTACAAATAGTTGATATAGTTGTTTGTTATGGCCAAAAAAGTAAATTTATAGCTAAATATCAATTTCATTTGTTTTTTGTTTTTTCACTGCTTTATGGAAACACGAAATGTAAAAACAAACAAATTAATATGTGGACCTGATAGTAGCCATCTTGCCAGAAGTGGCTCCATCACGTATCACTTATTTGTGGGAATAAACGATGCGATTTTCTTTGCAACTTTCCAATTTCCATGCACTCTGGTTCTGTAACTCAATAACAGATCCATGTGTTCTGACTTAGTATTCCAAAAATCTTTTTGACAATTATTAATTACTCTTTTTTTTAAAGAGTAAGAAAAAACTAATAAAACGTAATAAGTCAAGTACCTAATAATACTGACCGATTGCGTTGAAAATGTGTATAAATTATGAGATAGGTCATTGTTGCACTCGAACGAGGGGATGATTTTTTTTAAATTTTAAACTATTTAAGGATTTGGCTGTTACATTGTAAATTTTGATAAAATGTTGGTCTTACCTGACAAAATTTCAAATTGATCGGACCAACCAATCGGAAGATATATATTTTTTAAAATATTTAAAATATTTTAAAACTATTCAATGTATGACAAAAAATATTATGATCTGGAAACACTTGAGGTGGTCTTTACATCTGTGCAAAATCTCATCTTGATCGGAGAAAAGGTTGACCTGTATGCCGCCAACAATGGGAAGAAAAAAGAGAAGAAGAGGTCCGTGCTAAAAGAGTCAAAATGAGTCGCTCACTAAATAAAAAAATATATAGAAACCTTTCCAAAATCTATTTCCGTCGACGAGTCATCAATTTATTGATTCAGCAATTTAAATATTATAAGTGAGAGTAGCCTGGCTAATTGATAAATTATATACTCACATATCTTAGCATATTAATTCAATATCAAATTATCTACTACAAAAAGAAGTCGCAAATCATTCATCCAATGCGACTCGCCCATATCATTTGACACGTCGTCAACAAACATTTCCAAGAATCCGATTGACAAAAAATGGAATTATTACTAAAAGCGGGCAGAACGGAGAGCTCTGTAATTAATTAGTCCAGCACGTGTTCGGGCGGACACGAACTCTGCCGAACACTCACGAACTCCCAATTAAAATAAATATTCACGTCTTTCTTTGGTTATTAACTTTTCACCCCGGGCCGATGTTATTATAGAAAAATGACAAACAGAACGGACAAAAAATTGAATCACCCGTTAGGGCCAACCCGGTGCCAAAAATATTATCATATCCATGACAATGTATAATTCATGATGGTTTGGTGAAATTATTTTATTTAAATCTGGTTATTTAGTTTGGGTCATTTTTTATCGAGTCGGCTCTAGGGGACATTACTGGGTCCTGTGCTTAATAATTTCACACAATCAAGCAGATGACTGAAAGTGTATTAATTATTGCTAATAAATTGAGTTTGTCACGACAAAAAATACTTGGCTTTGTCGCCGCCTCAATAAAAACATAATAACATCAAATACCTGTTGATCACATAGTGTTAATTCCGCGAATATTTTTGCCACAAACCTCAATCTTAACTTTTATGTCGTAAAGAAGGATTCATTTAAAATTTACATATTTCTTATTTTTTCGTAAAGGGAAAAGAGTAAATCGTGTTCTATGTTATAAATTTAATATGTTTCGTTGGATATAATAAAATTAATAGTTTTCTCTCTTAAATATTTTTTAAACTTTGATTCTAAGAGAGTTATTGGAAAGCTGTAAAATTACATTAAATCCTTTGTAAAATATAAAATATTTACAAAGTTATTTACAAACAATAACAATTTTGTAAGTAATCA